>UWZB01000335.1:194665-229931 GCA_900536885.1 Peniophora sp. CBMAI 1063 | reverse complement strand
AAAGCCGTCTATGTGTAGGACCCCCCGGTGGCCTATCGTTTTGCAAGCAGCTGTTACATGCACGCTCTAGCTCAGGGCACCTGCCACAGCTCCCGAAATCTACACTGGCATGTCGCCCCTGCGCTCGCACGCGATGTCTTTTCTGGGCACGCAATCCATCCGCTGACTTCGAATAGCCGGTACGAAGAATCCCAAGCTAGCAAGAGTTGATCTATTCCTGTCGTCGTGCAGAGTGCTCCCAACGCAGCGAGCGGTTCCAAGACTTAGACAAAGGCTGCGACGGCGTTAGAACTTAGACTGCGCAACCTCGGCGCGCGCGCCAACTGTGCGATCAATACGCAACTGATAGCCTACAACTTCTCCGTTCGATGCCGGCGGTCGGTAACTACGCACACGATCGAAGCTTCTCCAGACCTGTAATTCATATCGAAGCAGTACCCACGATCAGTGGCCGCCTGGACCGTATATCAAGTGCCATACGCTCGCTCCGGGATCGGCTTTCGCTCTTCTTTTCCCCCCGTTCTGCTTGAGGTTAGGACGAACGCGAGCGGGACGAGGATGTCATGGATGCAACGGCGGGCGAGGTGACTGCCAGATACGCAGGTGCGTTGCGCCTATGCTGTGCCAGGCGAAGTGCGGGGTAGCTCATGTCAGAAATAGTCGCGCTTGACAGACTGCAGTACACCAACCTCGGGCTATATGCGTGCGTCCGCGCTCTCTTCGACTTCGGAACTTTGGAGGGGCGCTGATGGTGTCTTTGTTCGTGATAGGTGGGAGTATGTGACGCATCTCGATCACGATTGGCGGTTGGTGAGGGGTGCGCGGCCGTGGAGGTGGCCTCTGACCACCTGGGTGCGTGCTCTCTATCCCGTTCGAGAGCTATGCTCACACCCTCTGAAGGCATATCTTCTATGTCGCAATGCTGCTCTCCTAGCGGTGATCATGTCCGTGACGACCGTCGGCAGTATCCCATGTGATCGGGTGCGTATGAACTGGTTGGTCGGGTCCTTAGGGAGGTGCTCACGTTCAAGTGACGAATGATAGTTCGTTGTACGCTTTAGCTATGTGAGCACACCTCCCAATCAGTTTGGAGCACGCTTATTGAGGGTGTACCATCTGCAGTTTCTGCCCTACCCGCTCCTCCTGTCGGCCGCCTACCTCATGGCCGCGCGAGCGTGAGTGGGATCTAGCAGGTCGTCATCACTGTACTGACCTTATATGTAGGGTGGCCATCTGGTCTCGAGCGCTATGGGTCATCATAGCCACCACCCTAGGTCTCGTCGCATATTTAAGCGCCATAATATACGGTCAGTCCGCCGCCCTCCACCATACCAATCACCCTTCCACCACTGATCCGAACTCCCAGCAACCATCGTCCTACGCGTCGGCTCCATCCGCCTCCCCGGCGAAATCGCATACGCATGCGTAGACCTGGGCCCGAACCACGCCACGGGGATCAAGGTATCGATAACGACGACGTACACCGTCGACTTTCTGTGCCTCGTGCTAATCTTTGCGGGTCTGTGGCGGCATCATCGGGTGGCGCGCAAGTCGGGGCTTTTGAGTCTCTTGTGGACGCAGGTGCGTTGGCGTTGCTATCAGAGGCTGCTAGGTCAGAATGCTGAGACGTGTTGCAGAGTCTGGTTCTGCTCGTCGTGGCGGTGGCGCTTACGGGCATTCCGTTGCTGATACTCGTATGGGCGGAAGTCAACGGTGAGCCCGCGTCCGAAGTTTAGCTACGATGCATCTACAGTCACTGACGACGATCGGGTCGGACAGGCGCCATTCTAGCCGTACGTGCTCTCATTTTCATCTCGAGCTATACGTCCGACGCCTGCTTATTTACGCGTGTAGATGGGACTAGCAGTAGGATACGTCCTAGTAGGAGTCGGCACCACGCGCATGACGCGCGGGCTCTACAACACGCAACTCGCTCCTTCGGACAGTGCCCCGACGCCGTAAGACCTTTCTATCCCACCTTTACTGTGACGGACAGCCAGGCTGACCAAAGATTCGGATGTAGCGGCGGTTCCGTGCTGGCGCCGGAGCTGACGACGATCAGCGTGCCCGAGTCGTCGTATACGAATTTGTCGTCGCTGGCGTTCTCGCGGCCGCGGGATAAGGCGGGGAGTCTTGGGTCGTATGAGATGTCTTCGACTTGCGCTTCGTCGAGCAATCGTCGGGGAAGCTTGCCTTGATATGGTGCCGCCCACTTGTTTTGAAGAGCTCTGCTTAGGCCGTCACCCGCACAGTACATTCTTACCCTTGCCAACTGTTGTCCTTACTCTCGCACAGCTGTAATGCTTTCGTTCTAGGTGTATTACAATAGTTGCTTCCACGGACACTGTGCATTCTACCTTCACAATCGTACATCCTACGAGTCTTCCTCATGTAACTTCAAGATGATGCTGACGCCGGCGCAGCATCACGCGCAAAGGTTGCGGCAACGAGCATTGGGAACACCAATGTTGCATCAGCATATACCTTTAGCGTCTGTCAGCGTGCGATGTAGTGTCCAAAAGTATACTGTTCACCTTCACGGCTTCCGAACCCGCGCGAATTTTGCCCCAGGAGACAGCCTCGTCAGGTCTTGCTCCAGAATCTGAGCCGTCGAACTCTTGTCCCGTATTCTGCGAGCACCATCAAGCCCTGCTCATGCTCAGGATCAACGAATGACTTACGATGTAGACAGAGTAATCTGCTCCGTTGCGCTGAAACCTTGTCAATAACATGATCTCAGACACCGTGCAATAAGCTTACGATGAGCATGGCGTTGGCGATCTGGTGCTTGCAGACACCACCGCCGAGGATGATCATGCCCGCTTTTCGAGACTTGCGGGAAAGCTCATTCAAGGCGCGAATGTCGCTGACGATGTCGAGCACAAGACCGGGGTTCTTGAACGAGTGGAAGTAGATCATGTCGCCGATCGAGCCGTCGGTCAGCGCAGGACAGAAGACTGGGATATTGTTCTAGTCAAAACGTGTCACCAGGCATGTTTCAGTTCGTAAGCTCGTGGGTGCCCACCTTGTATGCCCAATAGTAGACAGACTCCTCGTCGTTGATCTCCTTGCCTAAGCGATGGATGAACTTGCTCGGGCTCCAGATCGTGCCGTCTCGCTTCTGTTCCAACAGCATCTCGTCCAAGATAGGTGTAAGCCAGTCCTCAAACTTGCAGTAGTTGTCATTCGGAACGACCAAGTTGCCGATCCGGTTCATACCGCGCCTGCGCAGGTCCGCGCCGTCGAGGTTGAAGTCGGCAAGATACGTCTTGCCGAGGCACTTGATGTAGTCCTCCTCGATGCCTCCGGCAGTCGTGACGATACACGAGATATGATTATGCTTGGCGAGATACAAGATGACTTCGCGCAAACCGGATGAGATCAGATTAGACGTGTAGCCCAGAAAGATGTTGCATTTGACGTTAGCCCGTACCGCCGGATCCCGAAACTCTTCGTCCTCGTCATCCGCGACGGGCTCATCGGACAGTCTCCACTTCCGCTACTTACCAGTATAAGCACGCACATCTACCAATCTATTATGATATTCTCTACCTACCATCTTGTTCACGACGTTGACGGCCTTTCCGAAGCTCGTCGCCTGGAAGCCGATACGTTCATACGAGCTCAGGAAGGCATCGAGGGAGAGGGGCTCCTCGAAGTTCGGACCTTTGACTGATACGGCGTCTTCTGGGACCGGATCGGATGCTTTGAGGACTGAGGCGGCGGCTCCGACGGGAATGGACATGATGGTTTGCGGGAAGATCGACGCGTCGATGAAATCAAAATTTGACGCGCAGAACACGTGAGCGCGTATCGGATGTATATTTCCTTCGTATTTTCGTTTCACCCAGTCGATGCAATCGCAAACACACACTCGTTGACGGCAGGGAAAGTAAATGGTAGATTGATTTGTACAGTATGGCAAGAAGTCGTAGGGAGAGTGAAGTATAGGAAAGAATGCAAGAACTCGTCTCGCCTTCTGCGCCGCAGAAGCTGAAGGGGATACTTTGAGAAAGCATCAGATTTGGAAGTCCGATGCGCGCAGGCGAGGAGAAATGCTGACCCGGACAAGACCTCCAGAGCACACAGCACAGCTACGACTGTCCGCGTCAACACGTCTTATAAAATTGATGGCAGAACTTGGATAAGGGCACAGGGTCCTGGGTCCTTGAAGGGGGGTCTAAGTGTCTAGCGTATGCGATGCGCAGCTAGATAGCTCACCTAGGCTAAGGCCGACTAGCAATCCTATAAGAAGCGTATGGCACGCGGTCAAACGGAGGTATTCTGTGCGCGTCGGGAGGCGATGTCCAGTGCATCAAAGACGTCGAAGGTTGAGCTTAAGAGCGACTCGGAATAGCAGAAGCTGGAATAGGACTGAAGGTATAGGATGTGGATAGATAAAAAGGGTCCTTGGCTAACGTAGACATGGCTGGATGAGCAAGCTGTCTGTCATCGCCAACGGTGAGTAACGCACCTGCACAAAGCGGCCCGACTGCAAAGATCGTCTGCGACTGGTCACGTCCACACGTCTTATCGGACTGCCGGAAGAGCTTGCAAAAGATCCACTCTGCCACAAGAGCATGAAAATCGGGAGAAAACAAGGATCGAAAGAGCGCATACCTCGCACAAGCCCAACGGGCAGCCCTATAAGAAGCGGATGGCACGCAACCACGCGTAGCTGATCTGTGCAAGGCGAGATGCACTGTGAAGACTGTGGAGGGGAAAGGATGAGTCTAGGACAAGAAAGGTGTAGACGAAACACGGACCCGAGGGTTGTGAAGGGGGATGTGTTGCGGTCAAGGAAGGCATCTTCCATCTTTATACGCTAATGGCATTTCCCGAGGGCGCGGAGCGCCCGGTGTTACAGGGGAGCCATCCACTTGTTCAGCACGCAGTAAGCCCTAGACCTAGAGAAGAAGCTGTCCGCATGGTGTTTTGTACCCAAGTAGGGCGTGGCGCGGGAAGCGGCCCGGTGTGGCCTTCAGCGCTTCTCGTCATTTGAAAGACCGCTTCACAGAGAACGAACGTCTTCGGACTTGTAAGTTCATATGAGCACACGGGTGGCTCCAGCGGTGCCAGGCGTAAGCTCGCTGCCAAACATCGCTCGGAAACGCGTCGCAACACGAGGACTTCAGTGGCGGAGTTCGCGGTGTCCAAGGGAGTGGTACGGAACCGAGGGTCGTGATGTGAACGGCCGTCAGTCAGGTCCCCGTCCTTCCTTCGCATCGCGTCCAGGGCACATCGACAGCATTCGGGAAGAGCCGAGTGAGTAGCACCATCGTCGCAACGAAGGGCAGGACACGCCGTCTTGCCGTGCTCGGCATATGGTCGAGAGGGGTACGCAACGTCGATGTTCCCGGGCAGATGCAGATTATCAGGTTCAAGACGGCGCTCTCGGCGCTACTGCCTACACGGTGCCGGGACCAGGTCGCAGTCGGAGTACGAAAACGGGCTTCCAAGACAGATGAGCTGTAGGACTAGCTAAACCAATTGGAAGAACATTCATACTCAGTACTCTCCGTGTGGCTGACTCCTGCAGAACGCTAGAGTCAAGGGGGGATGGAGATGGACTAGTATGGACGATGACCGTCGAGAAGGCGCTCTCGCCACTCGAAAGGAACTCCGACGAAGATCCATGGCTACGATGTACGGCATCGCAATAGGAATACGTGTGAACCACACGAGCCTCTGCGACAGCGAGCGTAAGTGGAGTGACTTGACCGAGTTCGACCTCTGAGGCAAGAGGCAACTGACAATCATCGCCGTCAGTGGCAGCGCGGGGCGCGGTCCGAACGGCCCGAAGTATCGGATGCGCATGCGATTGGAGCGTCGGCCTTAGGCTTATCCAGAACCATCACATCCTCCTCATCGTCACTTGTCTTTCGCTCGTAGGCGGAGGGATTGAAGAAGCAGGGTAGCAGGTCGTGGGCTGAGGTAGGTTGTTTAGCGCTTAGCGCCCATCGGTCTTATGATGCTGACGGGACGGCAGTAGCGGGTTACGATCTATCCTTATAAATAAAAATGGCGTACCAGTTCTCGAGGAAGGGGTGCTTCAAGTGCGGAAACTGTAAGCCCTTTCACTTGCGCTTGATTATCAACGAGGCTCTGATGATCTCAAAGTGGGCCATATCGCGGAGAGTTGCACCTCGCAGGAGAGGCTCTGTTACAACTGCCGCCAGCCTGGCCATGAGTCGGCGGCGTGTCCTCAGCCGCGTACTGTCGCGACTAAGCAGTGCTACTCCTGCGGCGGAGTGGGCCATATCCAGGCCGAGTGCCCCAGCCTCCGCCTTGCTGGTGGTAACCAGAAGTGCTACGTTCGTCCCTCCAAGCTTGCACCCTAGATGCTGCTTGACGAGATACCCTCATAGAACTGCGGCCGGTTTGGCCATATTGCGCGCCAGTGCCCCAACGCTGCCGGCGCTGGGGGCTTTGCTTCGCGCGCCCCGCCTCCTGGCCGCGGGCTTGACCGCGCTGCCCTTCCGCCCGTGAAGTGCTACCGCTGCGGTGGACCGAACCATATGGCTCGGTAAGCTCGCTCCTAGCTGAATGTCTATTTTCATGGTCTGATTAGAGACCCAGTGATTGCTTGGCTGCGCCCGGTGCCGCCGAAGGAGGTGCCCCGGTTCACCGTGCCAAGACATGCTACAAGTGCCAGCAGGAGGGCCACGTAAGTATCGCCTCTGTCGTTTTTCCCGAACTATAGACTGACGGACTGAACCCTCGCTAGATCGCGCGCGACTGCCCCGAGAACGCCGAATACGCTGCTTGATTGTACTAATATCCTTGAATGACGCAGCGCTCTAGTGTTCTTGCTTGACATGCACTGCGTAGTACCACTATCAACCTCTATCGCCAATCAATATATTTGCATTGCTAACGCGCGCACGGAGCTCATCTCCAGTCTTGCTGCGCCTAGTGCGCGCTCCCAATAGTGAGCTACGCTATGTTGGGCAAAGGGTAATCCGGAAGCCTTCACTGGGCATGCCCTTAGTCTTCGTACCCAGGTGAATCAACGCTGTCCAGACGTCCATCACTTGCCCTGCTTCTTTCCGCCTCTTTCCGCATCCCTTGATCCTGCCAGTAAGTGTATAAGGATCAGCTCTTCCAGCGATCGCAGTTTGAACTCGCCCATCAGATCTCAGAGTCAAGTGCACCTTGTGTGCTGCGTCAAGTACGGAGTCTCTGTTGTCTAGTGTAGCTTAGTCACTGAACAGTACACCTTCAAGCCCAAGTAGGATGGCTGCTGCAAACCTTCCGCAAGACATCTTGTACGCAGTATTCAAGGCCCTCGCCGACCTCGACCCAGTCGGTTCGGCATCGCCATATGGCTGGATCCGCCAAACTACGCATGTATGCAGGGCATGGCGAACTGCTGCACTCGAACAAGCCGAACTATGGGCAGAGATTGTCTGTGCTTTCGAGTCACCTTCTGTGACCGATCTTCTACTTGAACGCGCCCGTACAGCTCCCTTGGTCTTTCAAACAACGCTTGCTTCTCAATATGGTACTCTAACTCAACATCAGCTCAATCTCGCGGTTCAGAACATTGAAATTGTACGCGTTCTCGCACATTCCGCTGCATATCCGCCGCTGTCTGCGGTCTTCGACGGGAGAACTCTACCACGTCTGGAAGACCTCAGCGTCGCTCAGATTCAACCAGAATCTACACCCAGCCTACCGATCCTCCATACACTATCGCTTCACTTCTGCTGCTTCCCCGTACGTGCGCCACAGTTGCGTTTTCTGAGCCTCCAGCTAGGTGAGCCGAGGATCGGGCGAGCTGCGCTTACAATGCTGGGCATACTCTCTCAAGCGCCGCTGCTCGAGGAGCTTTACATCGCAGATATGCCGCATACATCTCGCGCGGAGCTGGCTCCTCACCCCGAGGTCCATCTGGAGCATCTGCAGGTCCTCCATATCTCGAGCGCGTTCTTCGACGACGCCTTTTGGCGCAAGCTGGTCTTACCTGAGAAACTAGACGTCGATCTGAATGTCTACAACGAATACCATGAGCCCTATGAAAGGGACGTCGATCCTTCAGAGATCTTCGCTGCAGCGTCGCGTCAGCTGTCAGTCGAAGGCCTTGACAGTCTGAGCATCGTAGAGGACCGCCGGCGAGAAGACGGCGATGGCGTGCACCTCATCGTGAAACTGTGGTCTTCCAGTTCGGATCTCTCTCAGTCTGCACCTGCATTCCATCTTGACGCCAAAGTGCGGCTATATGCAGAGGATGACCCCGATCTCGAACGCGACCTAGAAGCGTTGCTCGTCCATCTCAACAGCGAGCGTATCAGTCACATCGATATCGGGGGGCTACCCAATTTCTACGAAGAAGTGCCGATGCGTCGCATCTTGGCCCCGCTCAGCGGCGTGCAGGCTGCCATATTGAACTACGACGCCGAGCATCTCGAGCTCCTCTTGCCGCGCATCGACGAAGAGGGAGATGGAGAGGAAGCAGGCGCGGGCGGCATATTCCCCGCGCTGCGCCATCTCACGATAGTCGATTTCCCCTACACGGAGAAGGATCCTGGTAGGATGGCGAGAGATTGGGCGCCCATTCTCTCGCTCTTGCAGACACGACACCAAAGCGAATGTTCAATCCGCACATTCACTCTGAATCGGAGAGATACGGGATACGCCGACCCGCAAGCGGGCTATACTGCTTGGAGCAAGATCGAGCAGAGATATGCGCCTTGGATAGAGCGGGCGCGGGCATACACTGAAGTCGTCATCAAGAGCTCGGGCGCTGCGGGAGACGACGATAACGATGAAGAGACGGAGTACGACTGGCATATCGCTGGACCCGCGTACCGGCCAGTACCAGCACCGGATGTTGGTCTTGGTCCCCATCTATCCCTAGAAGACAGCGACAGTGACAGCGAATGGGTCGAAGATGAGTGAGAGAGAACAGCCAGGATAGCCTCCTTTCACCAACCCTCGATAGTGTATGTGCTGCACCTTGGAAATCACCCTATAGGAATGATACTATTCTTGCCTGTGAGCAGAGAGCGATGGATGATTGGATGATGTAGTATGTGTGTCTCGTAAAAAGCCGCAGGCTTGTGTGAATGCTCGTGACAAGTGATGTGCTACCAAAAGGGTCTCATATCATGCAAGTCGCTCGAGAGGCAAGGGCTTGCGCGCGCCCTGGACCGCTCCACTACCGCTCCCACTGCCACTGCCACTGCCGCTGCCGCTACCGGTTGATATTGTCGTAGTCTTCTTGGCCAGACCGAGCTCAAGACTGATGATGTCATCATCCAGGTCGTATCCGTATGCGTCGTCGACCTCGACAGCGGGAATACTAAGAGAAGGCCGGATCGTCGTTAGTTGTATCGGCGGTGAGCCATCATCGGTGTCGCTGAAGAAACGTCAGTTCTGACTAGCGGATGGCGAATGCTCGTGCGCGTACGTAGGATTCGAGTCGTAGTGGTCCACGAAGGAAAACAATATCTGAGCCATACGCGTTGATCCTATGGCTAGACCCAAATCTGACCGAAAGTGATGAGGTCAGGAGCTGTACGCAAGAGGGCGACGGATGATAAGCGTACCGGCCATCGTAAGCAGCGCCGTGTTGAGAACAGCTATCGCGCAATTGAGTCGCCGGTGCCAAGAAAGCGGGTGGCGGCGTACCATTTAGGCCCCCAACAAGCATGACGACCAGGACAGTCCCATCAATTGCGAAAGATATGGACATCATGACCATGCCTTGACCCCAAAGCAGGCGCCACAGCCCCTTCTTGCGAA
This sequence comes from Peniophora sp. CBMAI 1063, assembly GCA_900536885.1. NCBI lineage: Eukaryota > Fungi > Basidiomycota > Agaricomycetes > Russulales > Peniophoraceae > Peniophora > Peniophora sp. CBMAI 1063. The sequence goes on along the minus strand of UWZB01000335.1, from coordinate 220,184 downwards.
TCTCGCGCCGACTCCAAAGGCCAATGAGAGATATGGCGAGGAGCGATAGATCAGCGGCAGTCGTAACGATGACGGAGGGGACAGTGGCCATGAAGTGTCCATAAGCGCATATGCCGGAGACTTCGACCGCATCTGCTGCGTAGATGGCTAGGATGATGATTGAGTTGCAAGCCAAAGCGGTGAACCTGGTGGACGCCTACAGTAGATTGCGGAACCAATTTCCGAGACGATCACCAATGTGGCCCATGCCACGACGCGACGGTCGTTCGACCAGACCGCACACGACCGAAGTGCTATGAGCGTGGTAGAAGAGAGAACAATGCCATAGTTGAGGCCCTACGACAGCAAGTCAGACAAGACTGTGGACAAACAGATATAGGAGGACGCACGTATGCTACACGGATGGCGGTCTGTCGTTCTGTCAGTAAGACTCGCGGTCAAAAGCCTAGTACAACGCACCAGACAGTCATGAGAACCAGTTCCAGTAATGGTGACGATGATGAGAACAAATGCGGAGAAACGGCAGAAGAAGTAAGCCTGAGTAGACAACGTCAGTCGAGCCACTTTCAGGCGTGAAGATAGCGATTCGTACCCAGGTAGCAGCCGGCCAGGGAAAGGGTTGCTTGAGACGCTCGCAGCTATGGGGCAAGCAGGAGACAAACTCCCACCTGGGCCGTTGAGCATAGATTGATGTTTGGCTGAAGGGGGGACATACAGATAGATGCCTAACAGTGCATACTCGAGTTTCAGCGCAGAAACTGCGTGGCCATGATATCATCAGTAAGGGCATGCCACACGAGCGCTCGTTCCGTCGAACTTACGAACGACACTGGGAAGAGGTTCATCATCCTGGGCCATTACAGCGGCATGCTCGGCAACGACACCAAAAGGACAGTCTGCGACGGCGAGCACGCGCGCAGCTATATGTTGGACGCGGGGCGAAGGAGCGACGTCCGCGGTCACTTCTCCCGATTTCCTTTCATACTCCGCAAGCAGTTGTGTACCTGGCTATCGCAAAGGTCCATATCGGCCCGGACGCAAACGAACCTCGTTTCGATTTTCGATTTCCAGCCTCGGAGTGGATGTTTTAGAGATTGCTGCAGTACTTTCATCCCTCTGAGTCTAGGGTCGTACATCCGAGCCCTTCAGCATGTCTTAGACACCGTATATGCAGTGAAGTGTAGATTGGCGCGAGCTGGCGAGGTCGGTGAAGTCCTCGGTGATGATGGTCCATTGCAGAGATGATATTTCTACGCCGGCGATGGCCGCCCTGTGGCCTGCGCTTCTTTGATGGCGTCATTTCGAGTTGCTGCAGATCGATGCGGGTGTTGTCCTCGACGCGTTGCCGTCGGCTCACCAACCGAATGCGGGGATCCTGCGTCGACATCGTCGATACTCTTAAGCTCCTGGACGCCTGTCCAGTTCGATGAATCCGGACATATGTGCTTTCTAGAGATGTAATGTCTATGCAGATGCACCCTATAGGCGGTTCGTGGAGTTGTGGCGTTGGATGGAAATCAAGCAGGGGCCACAGCGGAACTTCGGAGGCTTTTCCCCGCCATCAATTCGCGCGCTTTCCTCGTGGGCGAGCCAAAGGCGCGGTCTATCAATATAAGCTTTATCAGTTGGCGCCCAAGTTAGTCAAGTCGCGTGCCCAAGCGCTCACCTCGAAGTACGCTGAGAGCGCTATATGATGTGCAAGAGGACTCGCTGTTATCCATACTGCCTTGTGCTGGCTTTAGTCTACCTTTGACCGTTGCCACCCTCTATTCTTCTGAACGGCGATTCCCCGCCGTCATGGGCGCCAACGAAGCTGATGGCCACGCTTGAGAGTTCGGACGCACGGGCGTCAGTTGCATGTCATGTTGCGACGGTCTTGTACTCACGACTCCTTGTTCTCTTTCCACCACGACCGCGCCTTCTAGTATACCGTACTTGTCTTGTTCAGCTCTTGGGACGCTCGTTCTGTCATGTCTACTCGTATCTTTGCTGTAGCCGCACTTGCGAGCACGAGCGCGCTCGCTGCTACTCCGCTTAAGTTGGCAGGGAACTTCGCAGGCCAGGATTTCTTCACCGGTTTCAGGGTAAACACGTCTGCAATAGACACGTTCAATCAGGGCAACATCCAGTTCGTCGTCCTCATTGCACTTGTCATGGTCAAAGCTGATGCATTCCATCATAGCTATGTCGACAGCGCCACTGCGATGAGCGGCAGCAACCCACTCGCTTTTGTGAACAGTGCCGGCAATGTCGTCTTGCGTGCAGATAATACGACGAACGACCCCAACCCTGGCCCGGAGAGTACCTTTGGCCGGAATACAGTCATGATGATCTCCAATAACCCCATCGACGTCGGAACGCTCTTGGTGGCAAACCTAGTGCACATACCTTTCGGCTGCAGTGTATGGCCTGCCTTCTGGACGCTCGATGCCAGTACTGAGACGGACGTGGGCGGCGAGATTGACATCGTGAGCTCATACGCATACCAGCCGGATTCCGAGTTCCGCTAACCTATTGTTAGATCGAGACGGTAAACTTACAGACTCAGAACCAGTACAGCCTCCACACGCGTTCTGGGTATGTTTGCCTCGTTCTAACTGCGCATACCCGCCTTACTCACACGCTACCACTGCGCAGTTGCACACTGTCGAACTCGACGTCCTTCCCTCATACGGGGACTGTGCTGCAGACCAACTGTGACGGCGTCGATTTCAACGTCACCGGCAATCAAGGATGTGTGACCGAAGAGCCCGCACAAAATTCTGGTGGACCTGGTTTCGCTGGTGGCGCCTATGCTATGTATTTGTCTACGGATGGGGTACAGTTCTGGTTCTTCCCCGTGGGTTCACGTTTCCAAATACAAGTATGGTACTGTGCTAATCGGGACTGCAGACGTCATCCATCCCCAGCGACCTTCAGAGCAACTCTCCCGACCCTACCTCTTGGCCGACACCCAGCGCATCCTACCCCGCATCCTCTTGCGATCCCAGCACCTTCTTCTCACCGCAGGAGGTCATCTTCGACATCGACATCTGCGGTGTGTTCGCCGGCGCTCCCGCCGTCTTCAACGCCACTTGCCCGAACATGGGCTCCTGCCTGGATCTCGTCGGCACTGCGTCAAACTACAACAACGCCTACTGGGAGATCAACTACGTGAAGACCTTCACGGCATCTGGCGCGCAAGCAAGTGGCACCGGTTCATCCAGTGCCAGCGGATCTGCAGCGTCGGCCACGGGTACGAGTGGCAGCAGCAGCTCGAGTGGAAACGGCAGCGGCGCCGTGGCCTTGGAACTCGGCTCAAAGGGTGTCTTGGCTGTCATTGGCACCATGCTAGCCGGCGCACTTGCGCTCGTGCTGTAGAGGGTGCTGCTTCCGTAGTTTTGCGAGTATCTCTGCCGTCGGACAGTGGACCGGACCTTACATACCAATAGCACCATTATTTGTTCTCGATCGACAAGCTAGGCCTTGTATCTGTCTCTACGTGTTGTCATCATCTTTCTCCCTCGTAGAATGTCGTATATCGCTTTGCAATACTCATGCATCACCTTGTTCTCTCTTTCGGGCACTGCGCACGGCCGTGAGAATTATGAGACCCGCTGGTTTCCAGTCGAGCGATTGTCATTGACGTGGGGTCAGAGAACAGGGTTGTACAGTACGACTGTCTACCACTCTCCGTCGAAGCCCACAAAGCCTAGAAGACGTACTTAGCGCCAGAGAATGGCCAAGTGAGCGAAGAAACACGCACCGGTAAGCAAGAAGATGTGGAAGTAGCGCTTCTTCTCAAGCGTCGAACACCAATTCCACGCGCTGGTCAGCCGACCGTCGATGCAAGAGCCCGCGTCAAAGAAGTTGTCCGCGCCCGACCCGTCAAACGCGTGTCGGAAGAAGTCGCCAAGGATCTCCAGGTAGAGGTTATCGAGCGAGCCGTACTCGCTGTCGATGTAGCTACGAAGAGCGTGCTGAGCGTAAAGGTCGGGAAGCTTTGATAACGTGGTGGTGATAGGGAGGAGAATGCGGTAGATCTGTGAGTACTTGTCTGTCACCGAGCGCGGAAGAAATCAGCATTCGGACGAATCTAGGAGCAGAGCTCGGGAGGGATGACGGCTACGGACCGATGAACATGAACGCGTTCGGCACGTTATGGTCGCCCATGTGGATGACGGACGAGCCGACCCACCCTCCGAGCGTCTTCTGCGCGCGTCCGAGGATGGAGTGCATCATGCGCGACGTTTTCGGCGCGTTTTGGACACGGTTGAGGCCCTGACCTGTGTCACGCAGGCGGTAGTAATTGCCCTCCATCAACAGGTCCTGCTCGCCGAGCGACCATAGGTGGAAGAGGTCTGCGCCCGACGTCAGAATCCGTATGGACACGAGGATATGGTGAAGCAATCACCGTGCAGGACCTCGCGCCACAGCGTCAAACTCTGCAGCACGAAGATGTACTGCTTAGAATGGTCGTGGCTGAGGCGTGCGCCGCCCTTGCCGCTCTTGATCGCGAGACTATCCCGGCCCTTCTTGTCTTTCGGCGTATTAGGTGAGAAGTACTCTTTCAAGTATCCGATCATCTTCTCGCAAGGGTCGCGATTTACGCGCAAGAACGCATGGTTGTCGCCTATGGAGTAGAGTAATTGGCGGACGTCCTCCTGCTCGAGGCCGCCACGGGTATATCGTGAGGACAGCAACTCGATAGCGCGTTCTTTCGCCTTGATGTCTTTCTGGATCTCGCGCCTACTACGCTTCTCAGCGCCGATCTCCTGCGTTGCGGCCGTCATAAGTGGGTCGCGGAGCATGTCCACGGCGTTATGTTCCTCGAGGACGGCGTAAACGGTTTTGATGGGGATGACGCAGGAGAAGCCGAGAAGGTCCTTGACCTCGGGCGTTTGGCTGTCCTGTACGTCGCGGTCAGCGTGAATCATCGGCAGAAGCGCGATCGGCTGACCTGAAGGAGGTACATGAGCTTCCCGTATCTATACCCCCTCGATCAGTACATGTGATCATTCAAGCTGCTCGACACATACGTAGTCCTCATTTTATCGGGGTTCTGAATCTTATGACGCCGTCCAATCTCAAAGAGGCGCTGGAAGAAGCTCTCATTCGCCGCAAAGTCGCGGTCCTCGAATAGTTCCTGACCCTTCTTGTAGTCGGCGGCGAGCATGAGCCCGGACAGGATAGAGCACAGCTCGCGGATTTGATGTACAATGCGCTTCGCTTTACTGAGTCCATAACCAATCGTGTCGATCTTGTCGGTGTACTCAGAAACTTGTAGGGCGGCATCTAGTAGGCGTAGCATCTTGCGCTCGCCGAGCGTAAGGCGTACGGGTGTGTACTTCGCACGATCTACGAACCATTCGCCGGGTGCCTCGCCAAGTGCGGGCTGGGAGTTGGCGGCTACGGAAGTGGCAGGTGCGCCGGTGACGAGCTTTTCGAGTTCATCATCGAGCTCGGCGTCCTCCATATCCTGGCAAGAACATGTTAACCGTCATTCCAGAGACATACACCGATGCACGCACCTCATCTGCGTCTGCGCCGTTCGCCTCTGTTTTGGGCTTGGCTATTTGCTGCCTCTTGCGAGGATTCTCGGCCAAAGGCGTGGTGGCATGGCGCTTGCGGGATCCTTTGCGATGCTGAGCGTGGAAGCATACGTCGCAGAAGTTGTCTTCGCAGGTGTCACAGTGTATTTCGGCAGGTTGATCTGGGAAGTGAGGTCAGTCGAATGTGGCAATAGGAGTTATAGTATTGGCCGATGCAAGGTAGCAATATGACCAAATTAGGACAGAGCTACATACCCTCGCATTCTACGCACAACCCAGCAGGCACCTCACGCTCCTTCTCCTCTTCCTCATCATCTGCCTCTTGTCTATCTTCTACGTCGGAGTCGCCATTCTTCTCATCCAATATGCTGACGAGCGACCGCCCGCCGTTCCTGTGTGGCTTGTCGCCAGAGTGCTCTGCGGATGCAGACATGACGCGAGCGAGACGGCGCAACAGTGTTCCTAAGCCTTCAGAAAGCCACTAGTCACGAGCAATAGATAACAATCTATAGAGTTGCGTCTATAGTCTAAGATGATGCGCGGAGAAGGGAGAAGCGAGTGGTGGTCGGATGTGAGGTGCGTGGCCCGAGCTCACGAGCCACGCCGCAAGCGCGCGTCGCGTCCAATGGGCAGCTCGCGAAGGTCTCTTCCTTCCTCCATCTTCGACCGTTCCTCAACATGAGCGTATCGCAAAGATACCATGATACATATGATGTGCTCCATCTGGCATGCTGGCGTAGTCATCCTGGCTTCCGACAGCGGGCCGATATTCCTAGAGGTTCAGGGACAGGTCTTTCGTCGGTTGTGTTGCGAGGATTCGCCCCACCTCCCGACTTCGATGTCAAAGGCTCATCCGTTCTAGCCGCCCCGCAACGGGACTCCGTTGATGATGCACTGCAACGTCTCCTTTGATGCTGCCTGACGCTCTAAATATGGTATCATGTTCGACGCGGGCAATGGTTCTTCGTGCAGTCACGTTGGGTTCTCGGACTTGTACGAAGAGTTAGCCTGCCGAAGATTCGGAAGGTGTCCTTGCGGCCCTCGACGATACGGCGTCACCGTCAACGGCGCTGCTGCTGTACTGTATATAATCCGAGCTCCACAACTTCTGCTAAGCTAGGTTTGCTATCCTCGTCACCCTAAGGTCTACCCCCCCCGATGTTCTCAGTTGTGGCACCTCTCCTGCTGGCGCTGTCCGTATCAGCGAGGCTCTCTCCGCCGAGACCCTTGCCCCCTCTGCCTCCTCATGAAGACGGTTTGGTCTCTCTCGCTGCACAGTCAACATCTGGATACTTCAAACAGCTCATTGACCACACCACTCCGAGTCGAGGCACTTTCAACATGCGCTACTGGGTGGATTCCACTTTCTACAAGCCAGGAGGGCCCATTGTCTTGTTCACACCAGGCGAAGAAGCAGCAGATTTTAAGTATAGCCCTGTTTGAGACCTTTCTAACAAGCTAACCTATCTGCAGCTTACACCAATTACCTTACGAACTCCACCATCAACGGACAGATTGCTCAAAAGCTCAACGGAGCTACGGTTCTTATTGGTGAGTCACTTGAATCAGGAATACGTGCGCTCCACTGAGCTGAATGATGTTGTAATAGAGCATCGGTATGTTCACCGCACCCCGTTACTCGAAACATACTGATCAAACCCTAAAAGCTTCTTCGGCAACTCAAATCCGAACTACGAGATGACGGTGGACTACCTCCAGTACCTCACCGTACAGCAAGCCATCGACGATCTGGTCTACTTCGCTCAGACAGTCACGCTGCCGTTCACAGGCGGTGACGCCGTCAAGCCCGACCAAGCACCCTGGGTCATCGTTGGCGGAAGCTACTCTGGCGCACTAGCTGCATACGCCATGGCGAAGTACGTCGTTTGTTACCTTCTAGCGTACTGTGCTTGACATCGGTGCCAGCCAACCAGATGTCTTCTGGGCGGGCTGGAGTTCTTCTGGGGTTGTTCAAGGCATCGTGTGAGTTTTCGCCGTCCCGTTTCCGCTTAGAACGCTCCACTAACATGCGCATAGTAACTACTATGGCTACTTCCAGCCCATACAGGAGAACATGCCGAAGAACTGCAGCGCTGGTTCGTCAACCAATCAACTGCTCGCGCGCTTCTTGGACTGATCTGTTTGTAGATGTTGCCGCCGTCATCGCGCATATCGACTCCATCGCTGATGACACAACTGCCTTTAACGCTTTCAAGGCGCAGTTTGGTCTATCTGACATCACCGCGGCATCCGATGTTGCTGCTGCATGTACGAGAACTCTCCTTCGCGTCGGAGTTCACGCTGACCGTTATTCTGTTTGGTACAGTACGGTACAATCTCTTTGACTACCAAAGCCTCCAACCATACTCTGGAACCACCGAGCAGCAGTTCTTCAAGTTTTGCGACGCTCTGGAGGTTGATGGTGGCAAGGTCGCACCTGCCACGGGGTTTGGGTTGAACCACACGCTAAGTGCTTGGGGTTCGTACTTGACGAATACCTATCTTCCTTCAAGTAAGTCATCATTCTTCACCACATCTATATTCACTCATGTCGTTCTCAGTCTGCGGCGACGATGATATGGAGTGTGTGGCTCGGTTTATACATCTCCCGCTCCTCGCTGATGTGCCGGTAGGACGTGCTTAGGGACACCACCACCGGACTCGGAGTACTACAGCAATGACTACACTCCAAATTCAGCGCGCGCTTGGGCATGGATGACTTGCAACGAGTTCGGCTTCTTCCAAGACTCGCCTCCCACGGGCCAGACGGCTATCGTCTCGCGTCTGGTGCAACCCAGCGCTGACGAGGTGAGCACTCGTCTTACCCAACGACGGCCCTCTTCTAACTCTTTGCAGCTCAGATGCCAGTACATGTTCCCGGAAGCGTTCTCATCGCCGCCAGTACCCAACGTACAGCAAACGAACTCGGTTTTCGGGGGCTGGAACCTGAATGTACCCCGCCTCTTCTTCGGAGCTGGGTCGCGTGATCCATGGCGTGAGTTCATCTACTCAGTCCTGCCGTCCATTGGCTGACCACAGACCTCAGGTGAGGCCACCATGGCTGCGGAAGGCGTCACCCCACCGAACGTCGACCCGTCCAACATCGGCCTCAGCGACGGTATGCACTGCTCCGATCTGCTCACACAGGCAGGTGCTGTTGACAGCACCGTGCTTGCTGTGCAACAAGCCGGTCTCGCCAAGATCGAGCAATGGGTCAAGGAGTTCGTGCCGGCGTCCAAGAAGCGCTCCGTCGAACGCGGCTACGGGTATCCTGTGCACAAGGCATGATGCATGCATCTGAACCTGTGGGCGCGACCATGGAGCTTCCGGTGCTCCTTCCCGCGCAATTGCCGCCCGCACCATACGAGTAGGAACACATGATGGACGTTTGGCTGGACGGATGATTAAAACGGCCTCTTTATAGGGCGGACAGCTACGTAGATGAGAAGCCTAATTGCAGCTGTGCCCCTCATATATGTCACTGTATAGATAAGAGATTGCAGCTTACGATATGCTTTGGTCTCGTTTGCACATGCGCTCATACTTTGTAACGCGATGACGGAACACCTTCGACTTCGAGATCTTTGAGCGCTCCCTACTACAGCTTCGAATACAGCGCTTACAGTCCACTGGGCACATCGGCTACCTCAAACAGGCCGTCTCTTTCCACAACCAACATCGATCAGCACGTCTTCTCGATCTCCGTATGCTTCTGCTGATATCCGCGTGGTCCACTGTATCCGAGCCGCCATCATTCAGATATTGCCGGACATGGCATCATCATATAAAGCCTCGGGAGGTCGAACAAGGGCTCGTCGGGCTCGCCGGTTATCCTCGGGACACCTTGCAGTGCTCGGACGCGGTCGTTCAGCATGCTCTTCCGTAGCTCTGTCTTCCTGGCCGCCAGCGCCGCGGTCGCATCCGCGATCACGCCGCGCTCCTTCGGCATGAGAGCGCCGCTTCCGCCTCCTCTCGACGCGAGCGAAGTTCAGATCGCGCATGGCGCGCTCGATACCAACGGCAGCGCGCTTCCACCGCTGAACACGACGTACTACTTTGACCAGCTCATCGACCACAATGACCCGAGCAAGGGCACTTTCCAGCAACGGTACTGGATGACGTGGAACTTCTACGAGGATGGTGCGGTGCCTGCCGTGATGTCGGATGTCGAGATGCGAGATTGACGGATGCTTTGCAGGTGGCCCGATTGTGCTCTTCACACCGGGTAAGCATAAGTCTCCCTCCGTTGCGAAGATCGAACGCGCTGACAGTCTCGCAGGAGAGGCAAACGCTGAGCGTGGGTAACGTCTCGTGATCTGTTGAGTTTGAAGTTGATGGCGGTCTTACAGCTTACACGGGCTACCTCACCAACCGCACGATCAACGGACAGATCGCTCAGCAACAAGGCGGAGCGACTATTGTGCTCGGTGAGAGTGCCATCTGTATAAAATGGGGAGGGAGAAATGCTGACCACGACCCATTGATGTCGCTCAGAGCATCGGTAAGTCGGCGTTAACCGTCCCGTCACAGCCGAGCAGATGCTGAAGCTGTATACAGTTTCTTCGGCCTGTCAAACCCCTACGATGATCTCAGTGTCAAGAGCCTTCAGCTTCTGACTCTCGAGCAAAGCGTCGATGATCTGGAGTACTTTGTGAAGAACGTCAATGTTCCTGCGCCCATCAACGAGCCCAGCAAAGCACCATGGGTGTTGGTTGGCGGCAGCTACTCCGGTGCTCTTACCGCATGGACCATGGTTGCGTGCGTACAGCGTCTGCGCGGTGGGGCCCTGGCGAAGCTGACATCCTACACAGGAAGCCGAATCTTTTCGCTGCGGGCTGGGCTTCTTCCGCCGTTGTTGAGACTATCGTGTACGTCCGCACAGCTCTCTGTACGGTATGTCGTACTCATACGCGTTGCAGTGACTTCTGGCAATACTTCGAGATTCCTAGGTTGGCACTTGTTTCCCACGCTTGATTGTGCATGGACTGAACGTAGCCCATAGGACGCACATGCCCAAGAACTGCTCTAGCGACGTCCAGGCAGTCATCGCGCACTTCGACGCTGTTGCTCATAACCCGAAGGCCGTCGCGTCATTGAAGGCACAATTCGGTTTAGAGGACGTCGAGCACTACGACGATGTCACTGCGGCTCGTAAGCAGCACACAATATCATTGTTGCTGCTTCAGATACGCTAACAAGGTACTATAGTCAAGAATCCGATTTACTCCTGGCAAGACCTCCAACCGGAGAGCGGCCCAAATACCGACTTCTTTGCCTTCTGCGACGCCCTAGAGGTCAAGGACGACAAATCTGCGCCTGCTTCTGGCTGGGGTCTTGAACATGCGCTCTCCGCGTGGGGCGCCTACTTCAAGAATGAGTATCTACCATCGATCTGCGGCGACGACAACTACAAGTGAGCGCAGTACAGACCGCATAGTGACTTCTCATACTCATTTACTGTAGCGACTGCCTCGGCACGTACAACGCGACTCAAGAGTTCTACACCAGCACCGAAGTCGACGACGCCAACCGTTCGTGGTTCTGGTTTGTCTGCAACGAAGTGCGTCATACATGCATCACTCCAATCTACCGTGCCTTTATTGACTCTCGATGCTACAGGTTGGATGGTTCCAGGTGCATATTGTCGTTTGTCCAGTTGGCGGGTCCGTACTGACATAGAAATGCTCAGGATGCGGCACCTCTCGGCCACCCCACTATTGTCTCTCGTACCCTCCAACCGGCGAACCAGGAGATAGTGAGTCCAGTATATCTCCAGACGCTGTCACAGTCGATTGACATGGTCATCGTTAGAGGCAATGCGGGTACTTCTTCCCCGGCGCCCAGCCCGTCAGCTCCGCTCGGATCCTCAAGACCGATAAGACCTACAAAGGGTGGGATCTGGACGTGCAGACCATCTTCTTTGGCAACGGCGAGCGTGAGTTGACCGATGCTACCTATCATCTCGATTCCATCGACTGATCAACCTTGGGGAACGTTACAGGTGACCCATGGCGCTACTCGACCACTTCGGCTCCAGGCGTCACTCCTCCGCACATTCCACAGTCTCACATTGGCCTTCACGATGGCTTCCACACCAGCGACCTGATCATCGCCAACGACGTTGACTCGACCGTTGCTGCCGTCCAGAAGAAGGGTCTCGCGTTCATCAAGCAGACGCTTGCTGTCTCGAAGTCATCGAGCTCTCGTCGGGGCTGGCGCGAGGGCATCAAGAGGGATGCCAGCGCATAAAACCCACTGGGAAGGACGTCGGTAAGGTGAGGTGGGAAGAGTACGGCAAGTGCCGAGCCGGGCCGAGGATTGGCCGCGCGTGGCGCATGCAACTCTCGTCTTGCTCTCATCTCTACATTCACTCTCCCCGCGTATACGGACTTGTCCTTCGTTTGCATGTTATACTTATTGCACAGGCACTCTCTTGAACAATTCATTCCTTGCTCTAATCATGTTTTCGGTCCCGCGTGCGGGCTGTTCCAACGGCGCCTTCCCGAGGATTGATCGGGTGGCAGTTGCCCATACAATGCTTAAGCGGTCTCCGCCTGCTCTTGTCAGAGCGGGCGCTCATAGCCGCCCACACGGACGTGGCCCATACGACTTTCCTTCAGCGTTGTCTTCAGTTGTGCCGGACTGAACACCTCACAACTTAGATGGTGACCACACCGTCCAGACCTTCGGACACGCACTAGTGCATATGCAGAGAGAAGAGGCTCATGTCCTTACGAGCTCCACGGTCTCTGACATAACGAGAAATACTGAGGAGAGCGCCCACCCACATTCAACAATGATCGACAGGCCTTCTCGAACTGCGCGTGCTTCTGCAATACCCACACGGTCGACTGAAACCGACTTCAGCATGCATTTATATACCGAGTCCCCACTCGCCGCCTATGTTCTCGTGCCCTCGCCGCACATCACATAGTTCTGGGTGAATACGATGGTCAATCTGCTCCTTCGATACTCGGCCATCCTGGTTTCTGGCGCTGGAGTGGCTTTGGCCACGGCATCGCGCTCATTTGGCCTGAAACTGCCGCTTCCTCAACCTCTCGGCGCCGACCAGACTCGTCCTGGTGTTCTGGACACCAATGGCAGTACAGTCCCGCCGCTGAATACGGTCTACTACTTCGACCAACTGATCGATCACGATGACCCGAGCAAGGGCACCTTCCAGCAGCGATACTGGATGGCATGGGATTCCTATGAAGATGGTGCGTTCCATTATCAAGTATGTCTGAACTGTGTCTCATGGCATTCAAGGGGGTCCTATCATACTCTTCACGCCGGGTAAGTCTGTATCACGAGTTTGCCGAAGTGCATGCTAACAGTACGTTGCAGGAGAGGAGAACGCTCAGCGTAGGTTCAGCGCCAACATTTCTTTTGGGGACTGACGGATGATCCTACAGAGTACACCGGCTATCTTACAAACGATACCATCAACGGACAGATCGCTCAACAGCATGGTGGAGCGACTATCGTCCTCGGTGAGCCGTATTCGAAAGCCTTGGGAGAAAAGAACTGACGCTCACCCTCTCAGAGCATCGGTTAGTCTATTTCTCCAGACGTCACCCCGTAGCTGACCCTTGGCTTACATGTTGCCAGCTTCTTCGGGGAGTCGAACCCATACGACGATCTCACAGTCCAGAGCCTACAAGTTCTCACGCTCGCGCAGAGCATCGAGGATCTGGAGTACTTTGTGAAGAACGTCAAGGTTCCCGCGCCCATCGATGACCCCAGCAGTGCCCCGTGGATCTTAGTAGGCGGCAGCTACTCTGGAGCATTGACGGCTTGGATCATGGCCGCGTGCGTGTCTGAGGCTGAAGCATGTACACTCAGCTGATCCATGTCGCAGAAAGCCAGATCTCTTCGCCGCAGGTTGGACCTCCTCCGCCGTCGTTGAGATCATCGTGTAGGAACATCGCCATCGGCATCAACGTACACTTTTACTGACGCGCATTCACTCTAGCGACTACTGGCAGTTCTTTGACATCATAAGGTCCGTCGTCGGCTGTGTACTCTGTTCGGTAGTCTCGTCGTCTGAAAAATCGTCTTCAGGACTTACATGCCTTCTAACTGCTCAAGCGACGTCCAAGCTTTGATTGCCCACTTTGATGCGGTCGCTGACGACCCTGAAGCCGCCGCTGCTCTGAAAGCACAGTTCGGGATGGAAGACGTCGAGCACTACGACGACGTCACCGTTACACGTGAGTGTAGTTTCCATAGTCGATCGGTCACCTCCCTGATTGCAAAACCGAACTGTGTAGTGAAGAACCCTCTATATGCGTGGCAAGACATGCAGTATGGCAGCGAAGAAAGCGGCTTCTACATCTTCTGCGACAGACTTGAGGTCAAGGACAACGAGACCGCACCAGCTGAGGGCTGGGGTCTGGAACACGCCTTGTCTGCGTGGGGCGCGGACTTCAAGGATGGTTATCTTCCGGCGATCTGTGCTGGTCAGAACTACAGGTAAGATACTATTCACTGTATTATTACTTCGTGTGGCTCACGCTCTTCAGTATCTGTCTGGATACGTATAATGCGTCTTCCGAAGTCTACACCAGCACATCTGTTGGCGATACCACGCGTGCTTGGATGTGGGTCAAATGCAATGAGGTTCGTTCTTATTCCCCTTTGAGCTATCATACGAGTACTCATTTGACTTGTAGGTTGGCTGGTTCCAGGTTCGGACGGCTCTTGGTCTTATAGAGTGCTAGGGCTGACGTGCATGCCGCGTGCCATAGGATGCCGCACCTGACGATCAACCAACGATCGTGTCTCGTACACTGCAACCTTCAAATCAGGAGCTAGTGAGTCCTACGCATATGCCATTTCGACCAGCCGTTGACAGCTTTGATAGAGACAGTGTCAGTACTACTTCCCGGAGCAATTTTCGGATGGAGAGCCGTCATCTGCGCAAATCTTGAAGACAAACGACATCTACAAAGGCTGGGATATAGACGTCCAGAACGTCTTCTTCGCCAATGGCGTACGTAAGTATCCTGGTTCCAGTTGATACGCCGATGTTCGTATACTGACACTGGAGCTGCAGGTGACGTCTGGAGGGGAGCCACGCTCTCTGCAGACTCTGTCGTCCCACCCAACATCCCGCCCTCGCACATTGGTCTCCACAACGGCTTCCATACCAGTGACCTGATTGTGGCCAACAACGTCGACGCCAGCGTTGCGGATGTGCAGGGAAAGGGGCTCGAGTTCATCCGACAGATGCTCGCTGCTTGGAAGCCTGTGGCCTGATGCATCTTGCCTTAACGAGGCATGATGGTGGGGCTTGTGTGTACACCGCGCAGGGTGTTCGTAACGGCGATGGGCAAGGCCCGGGCGGTCCGCCTTCTGTGCTCGAACATCGTATACTGTACCGCCTAGCGTAGCGCATATAGCGTCCTTCTGTCCTGTTATACCATGCTCTTCTGTCAGTCCGGCTCTTGATAAACTATACCACTCTACGTGGTCGACCGGCACAGTACTGCCGCTGTGCTCGTAGCAGCTTCGGCCTCGACGGGCGCCGCCAAGATGCATCCGACGGAGGGCGGCATCGGCCCGAAACTGCCCGAGGTGTGCTGTTAGCCTCGGTGTCCACAGCCGTCTACAATTGCCTGTCAAAGGTGCTTACACGATAGCATTGAACCGCAGCCGACGGAATGCGTCTCTTGCGTCTCGTCATCGACCGTACATCCTGATCTCCGCCACCATGTCAAACTCTCTTGACTATCTTCTTCCTGCACACCGATCTATCCGGATGCCGCCCAAGTATAAAGGGAATGGCGCAACGCCGTAGTCTGCATCAAACAACTAGCGATCTACCTGCCACAACTCGTCTTTCACTCTCGAATAATGTCCACCTCAGTAGATGTTCTCGTGGTCAGTATGCGCCACAGCCCTCCGGAAAGGCTCATCTCACGCTTATCTCTTGCAGGTTGGCGCTGGTCCTGTTGGCCTTGTTGGCGCTTTGGCTCTTGCTCAGAACGGAGTCTCTGTCCGGATTGTCGACAAGGAGGACCAGTTCCTCGTGGGCCAACGCGGTTCGGGCATCCAGGTGTGATACTACAAGCCACGCAATCCATTCGTTGTGTCTAATGCGCCTCCTTAGCCCCGTACTCAAGAGGTGTACCATCTTCTCGGGTGCCTCCAGGACTATCAGAATAAGGCTGGTATGCGTTTCGCTCAGAAGGTCTACGATGCCGAGGGCAAGCTCGTGCAATCTAAGAACATGATTGACCCATCGCCTCCTACACCCGAAGTGCCATTCGTGAGCCTATCATCTTACACTACGTCAACGACTACTCATTCTGCCCCAAGCCGACTCCCATCTCGCTTGGTCAAGACACGTCTTGCGCCATCCTTCGCCAGCACCTCAAGAAGTGCGGCGTCGAGGTCGAGTTGTCGACGGAACTGGTTGATCTCAAGCAAGACGAGTCTGGCGTTGATGTGACCTTGGTGCATCACGGCAAAGACGAGGAGAAGTTACGCGTGAAGTATCTTGTAGGAGCGGTGGGCGCAAAGGGTATGTCTTCTGATCAATGTCTCCCTTGAATATGCAGCTTAGAGAACAACAGGTCCTGTGCGTAAGCTTGTCGGTATCAACTTTGTCGGCGAGACACGCGAGCAGCGCGCAGTCATCGGTGATGTTGAGTTATCTGGTCTGGACGATCGGCTTGTAAGTCTTTTACAGCTACTTCTTGTGCATGTACTCATGGTTATATACAGTACTGGCATCGCTTCAACAACGATAAGGGCGACAAGATCCTCTGGCGTCCGGTCGCTGAGGACGACAAACTCTGGTTCATGGGCCTGTTCGGACGCACGATCGACCTTGAGAAGGCGGCGGTCGACGTCGAGTACCTCCATGAGTGCTTGCGGGACATCACGAAGAACCCGGAGATCAAGATCACGAAGATCCGTTCTTTGGCGGAGTGGCGCCTCAACGAGCGTGTGGCCGACAAGTTCAGTGTCGGACGTGTCTTCATCGGCGGCGGTAAGCACGCACGTTCACTGTGTAGGCCACATGGTACTCATGCACCCATCCAGATGCCGCACATGTCCACAGCCCCACTGGAGGACAAGGCCTCAACACGGGCACACTCGACATGATGAACCTCGCCTGGAAGCTCGCGCTCGCTGTCAAAGGCCTTGCGCCGCCCTCGCTCCTCGACTCTTACCACGCCGAACGCGCCCCGGTAGTACGCGCAATGCTAAACGTCACGCACGCGCTCGCGGACAAGACGTTCAAGTCCAACGACAACGAAGCGTGGAACCGTCCCGTTGCGCTACGCCAGCTCGGCGTCCACTATCGCTGGAGTACGATCGTCCGTGACGAGCTCACGGGCGATGAGGACGTTGGCGAGGCCCATGGCACGACCATCGAGCCTGAGGACGTATATGGTGCGGGCCCGGGACGCCTTCATGCCGGCGATCGCGCACCGGATGCGCCTGCGCTCCGCGACGCGCGCACCGGCATCGAGACCAAGCTCTTCAACATCTTCAACCCGACTCGCCACACCATTCTGGTGCTCGACCCTTCGCTTGCGAACGACGTCGCCGCTGCTGTAGCCAAATATCCCCCTGGAATCGTACAGACCATCGTCATACACCCTCAAGACACACAGAAAGCTGCACCCGTGTCCAACGTCAGCGCTGTGCTGGTTGATAACGAAGGTCATGCGCATCGCGCGTATGGCGCCGAAGCCGGTGCTGCTATCGCTGTCGTTCGGCCCGACGGTGTAGTCGGCGCTCTGCTCAAGAGCGCGGATGGTGTGGCGAAGTACTTCTCGAGTATTCTCGTCTGAACTTGAACATCGTGTACTACATACTCTGCTATGTGCTCTTACTCTGCTGTACCTTTGATAATGTATGTACGACCTCTGCCCGGTGATATAGCCCTTCCGAAACGGCTGTCACTCAGTCATGTCAACGTGGGAACGATCCCCGAGGGTTGCCCGACGCGCCATGCGGCGGATGCGTCTGGCCTCCGCACCACCATCATGGACTCGAAGCCTTTCCAACCGCTCTCAGTACTGCCTCGTTCAGTCTCTCAACCTGCCCACGACTGGAAAGCCCTCGAAGCTTACGGCGGTTCACCCGGCACACTGTGACCCTCGCGCAATAACGAAGCTGAAGTTGACCTCGTTGAAACCCACCTGCTACGGCGATCTGGCCAAAAGACTCTGATCTTGCTAGCTTGTTTCCCTCCTACCGACCATATCCATACGACTGAATATGCGGTCATACAGCGCTCTTCAGCAACTTCGCACGTCACTGGACGGTTGATATAAGCGGCCAAATAGCCGCAAAAATGGGTCCGACGGGGTCCCTGGCATATAAAGTCCAGCCAAGAGCGAATGCTCTATAAATACCCCTCGTGCTATATAGCTGTGTGGCGCGCGGTGTGGCTCTGGCTTGACGATGTCATCTCCGGTGGACGTACTCGTTGTGAGCACTTGCCATCAACTCCAGGCTCCGGCTGTATCGTGCTAAATCATGTACATTTGCGTTAGGTTGGTGCTGGGCCTGTTGGTCTCGTTGGCGCTCTTGCTCTTGCGCAGAGCGGCGTCTCCATTCGCGTTGTTGACAAAGAGGACCAGTTCCTCGTCGGGCAGCGCGGTTGTGGCATCCAGGTACCTACAAGAATCAGATCGTCTACCTCTTCTGCTGATGAAAACTACCAGCCTCGCACTGAAGAGGTGTACCATCTACTGGGATGTCTTCCGGACTATCTGAAGAAGGCTGGCACGAACTACGCTCAGAAGGTGTACGACGCTGAAGGCAAGGTCGTCAAGATCTTGACAGACGAAGACTTGCTCGTTCAACGCGACCCGTCGCCGGAGATTCCCTTCGTTAGTTCAATTGCTGATCGAGGCTCCAGCTGTATGACGCGAACTGACTGAACATGTTCCAGCCCATTCCTATCCTACTGGGTCAGGATACATCCTGCGCTATCCTTCGCGATCACCTCAAGAAGTACGGCGTCAAGGTCGAGCTATCAACTGAGCTCGTTGACCTGAAGCAGGATGAGTCTGGTGTCGACGTCACGCTCCTGCACCAAGGGAAGGAGGACAAGCTTCGTGTCAAGTATCTCATTGGCGCCGTGGGCGCAAAAGGTAACTGATTCGACCGCCTCTTGCTCAACACAGCTGAAGACGCTCTAAAGGTCCGGTACGCAAGCTTGTCGGAATCAACTTCGTGGGTGAAACCAGCGAACAACGCGCAGTCAGCGGTGAGGTTGAGCTCTCTGGCCTCGAAGACAGGGCGGTACGACTTGCATACGACCACTATCAACTGACCGACTGATGTTCTTCATGCAGTACTGGCACCGTTTCAGCGGAGAGAAGGGCGACAAAATCATGTGGCGCCCCATCGCAGAAGACGACAAGCTCTGGTCTATGGTACTCATCCCGAAGACGGTTGATCTGCACAAGGCTGTGAACGACAGCGAGTACCTGCACGAGTGCATACGCGACGTGACGAAGAACCCGGATATCAGGATCACGAAGATTCGCTCGCTATCGGAGTGGCGGCTGAATGAGCGCGTCGCGGACAAGTTCAGCGTTGGGCGCGTGTTCATTGGCGGTGGTAGGGTTTTCTTGCCGGGTGAGTGAGTGATACAGTGCTGATACGTATGTTTAGATGCCGCTCATGTTCATAGTCCAACTGGCGGTCAGGGCATCAACACCGGTACACTCGACATGATGAACCTCGCCTGGAAGCTCGCTCTCGTCGCCAAAGGCCTGTCACCACCATCACTCCTCGACTCGTACCACGCAGAACGCGCACCAGTCGTACGCGAGATGCTCAACGTGACACATGCGCTCGCAGACGCGACCTTCAAGACTAAGGACCACGCCGCGGTATGGAACCGTCCGAGCACATTGCGCCAACTGGGTGTACACTACCGATGGAGTTCAATAGTTCGCGACGAGCTTTCAGCTGGATCCGATGAGGAGATCGAGAGTACGACGATTGAACCCGAAGACGTGTACGGCGCGGGCACGAGCGGCCGACTTCATGCTGGGGATCGCGCGCCCGACGCGCCGGCGTTACACGACGTGCGAATTGGCGCCGAGACCAGTCTCTTGAACATCTTCAAGCCCATGCAGCACACTGTATTGGTGCTGGACCCTTCACTCGCGGGCGGTGTGGCTACTTCAGTGGGGAAGTACGCAAGTGGCGTCTTCCAGACCATCGTCGTGTACCCTCAGGGTTCAACTCATGAGATGGCCGACTTCCCAAACGTGGCTTCAACGCTTATCGATGGCCAGGGTCATGTATATCGCTCCTATGCTGTTGGAGAAGGCACAGCGGTCGCAATCGTGCGCCCGGATGGGGTCGTCGGCGCTCTATTGAAGGGCGTAGACGGCGTGGAGAAGTACTTCTCCAAGATCTTTGTGTAGGCTCGGATGATGTATGCGGCGCCTAGCCTTTCGAAGCTCGTGACTCTTGACGTATTTGATATAGATAACATCCCCACTCACAACGCAACTTCAAATTGCTCACACTGTACCAGTATAACTCACACAATATCATACCCCCATTCTTCAACTTGGACGTGACCAGATCAGAGACCGAGTATAAACCGTGCTTTCGCCTGTTCTCGACTAGAGCGTCTTCGACGCATGCAAATTCGTGGGATGGAGCTGGAATACTGATGTACAGACGAACAAATACATAGGGGTCATGATGCGTGCAGATAGAAAACAATCGGAAGCGAAGCCCCTCCGGCCCAAGCTCATTGGACGCGCATACCCTCCCAGAACACGGACATCTGACTCTCCATGTTGACCACATCGCTTCCCCTCAGACCCCATGGCAAGCTGTTCTTCTCGTCCGGCCGACGAACCGCAGCTCCCGCGCGCTGGCTCATGACACTCCTGACCACCATAACGACTCCGAAGGTGATGAGCAGGAAGACGGCGACGCCGCGTCTGCCTTCTGGCCAGGCGTGTTTTAGCGCTAGTAGTGCGCTTTCGAAGGGGCGGTCGGCGAAGTGGACTGAGACCCCCGTGGGTTTAGGCGCGGGTTCCCAGAGTGAGAGCGCGAGGCCGACGAGGAGGCAGGCGAGGAGCGTTAGGCGGGTGGATGTCTCCGCCGCGTCTTCGGCGTAGGAGAGTTCGTGGTCTCGTAGGATGGTGGGTGATGTGGGCGGCGTGCTCTCTGGGGTTGTGCAGTAGGAGACGCAGTCGGGGTGCCCTGATGAGCTGGAGTCATCGCCCGCTTCTGTGTCGATGGTAAGGCGCGGTATTGGCGGCTCTGGATGGTCCTCGAAGCGTGATGTCCATCGAGGAGGGGTGGTAAGGCGGAAGTCACTCATGACGGCGCGCTGCTGGAGACGTGGGCGGGGACTATGCGGGTGGGTAGCGAGGAATGACGAGGGTGCAGGCCACACAACGCGGGCTATATGAACGGGTGTTTCAGACTGAAGATGAAGCCAAGGACTTGAGCAGTGCACGTAGTTAAGTGCTAAGCGAGAATCATATGATTCCTGCGGCCATCTTCAAGTAGGAAAGAACCCAGCCTCGATGGAGGACTCGTGCTCAACATCTCCGTGGCAAAAGAAGGGTGTCCAACCTCCGCCGCGCGCCTGATCAGACACAGCCCAGTCAGAACGGCAATCGATTACACGTTTATAGGGTTGTGCATTCTGGAAGTGCTCCGTACGGACACGTAAGCGGACATGCGAGGCTCGAAGACCAAGACAGACGCCATGACGGTCGAAGGCAACATGCATGGAGAGTGGCGTCAAAGCAATGTTGACAAGTACGGAATGCGGGCTTTTCGGGTGTGTCGGGCCGTGTGGCCCGAGCCGACGGGCCTGCGTGGAACGCGCCGTGGAGGGCGGCGGCCCTGAGCAGAACTCGACCATCAACGTCGACCATTACCCTCGGACGGACACTCTCACCGGCGCGCACGGTTATCGGATATTATGGCGGAGCTGGAGCAGTATCTCGCTGTGCTCAAGGCTTCGTACGATTACGAGCCTCAGTCGGAGGACGAGGTCAAGATCCAGGAGGACCAGATCTTATTCTTACTTGAGCGCACCGACGATGAGTAAGTGATTTCTGGTCGAAGCTACATATACACGTTAGCTGATACTCTCCAAGCTGGTGGAAGGTGAAGGTGAAGGGTGCTTCGCCAGACGAGGAGGGACCCTCCGGTCTCGTTCCCGCCGCATATGTCGAGCCTGTGAGTATTATGACGTCTGGTTCGGATCGACCCACTCGCGATTGTGTTGAGGTCATGTATCGCATATTGATATCTCATGCGCGGGAGTGTCGCTGGCACCATCTTCGTCGCCGCCGCACTCGACGAGCAAGACCTTCGCGTCATGCCGTCATAACGGTGCCTGCCCTGAGAGGGAGTGTCGATATTGTCATTCCCATTGATGATCTCATTTACACACTCTCCTCGCTCTCTACGTTATATCCAAGTCATTCATACTTACTTCCCACGCTTCTAGGCGCCGCACACGACCGTGGTCAAGGCACAGTACGAGTACGCGGCTCAGGCCAATGGAGAGATTAGCATCGCGGAGGACCAGATGCTACATGCGTTCGGAGCAGAAGAGGATGGTTGGCTGCTTGTACAGACGGAGGACGGCTCCCAGGCTGGATATGTACCTGCCAACTACGTCGAAGAGGTACGTCGGCTCACTGTCGATCAATTGATCATATTCTCAATATATCTTTAGGCTGGTGAAGGCGCTGCCGAAGCCGAGGAGGAAGCGCCGGCTGCTGCCCCGTCATTTGCGAACATCGTGATACCCGACTCTGTACGTCTATCCTGCCGTTCAGGAAGTTGCCCTGCTAACAATCGACCAGCCCCAGCGCCCGGTATCCGCATACCACGACCCGGCCGATCTCGTCGCGTCATCGAGATCAGCAAGGCCCGCTCAAGCGCCGGACCCAGTGCAAACCTGGTCCGTCTCCGAGGTTGACAAGAAGGGCAAGAAGAAGAAGGGTACACTCGGTGTCGGCAACGGCACAGTGTTCTTCGCGAGCGAAAGCGATAAGGCGCCTGTTCAGCAGGTTCAACTCGCTCAAGTCAGCGACTGGCGTCTCGACGAGAATAAGCCGAAGCACTTGTACATCTCGCTCAACGGCCAGGAAACGCACTTCAACTGTGGCGATCGCGATACGGCTGAGGATATCTTGTACAAGCTCAAGAAGAGCCGTAAGGCTGCTGGTCTGGATGAGGACGAAGCTGCTGCTGCACCTGAGGCGTCTACGAGTCCTGCGCGAACCAGAGGCGTGCACTTCGCCGAGTCGGGGCCTGCGGTAATACCCGCGTCACCCGAACCTGAAGAGGATGACGAGCCGACGCCCACGCATACCAACGGACACGCCCATGCCGCCGACGATGAGGACGACGAGGATGGCGAGCCCGCTATCGCACTATACGACTTCCAAGCGGCTGGTGAAGATGAGCTTTCAGTCGATGAGGGCGACAAGATATGGATTGTCGAGCGTGATAGCGAGGAGTGGTGGAAGGTTCGCGATACGAAGGGCAATGAGGGTGTTGTTCCTGCGTCGTACATCGAGCCCACCGGCCCGCCGCGTGCAGCGAAGGCCAAGGCAGCGGCTGCCCCGGTACCCGACGACGACAGCGAGGACGAAAGAGCGGCAGAGGCCGAGCGTGAGGCGGCGGCGGCTGCCGCTGCAAGAGCCGCGGAGCGCAAGGCGAAGCAGGAGGCGGAGGAACGCAAGCAGCGCGAGAGGGCGAAGCGCGAAGCCGAACGCGAGCGTGCAGCTGCCGAGGAGGAGCGTCGCGCAAAGGAGAAGGAACGGGAGCGTCGTGCGAAGGAGAAGGAAGCCGCCCACAAGTCGAAGGGCTCGATTGACAAGCGTGGTCCTCCTCCGGCAGACAAGACACGCGTCTGGACGGACCGTACTGGGCAGTTCCGTGTCGAGGCGGCGTTCTTAGGCTACAAGAACGGCATGATTCGTCTGCACAAGGTCAACGGCGTCGTGATCGAGGTGCCGAGCGAGAAGATGAGCATCGAAGATATTGCGTATATCGACAAGGCTACGAACCCGCGCAAGAGAGAGCGCAACTCGGAAGAGGACGATGAGCCGCTCGCAAACAGGCGGCAGTCTCTCATCAGTGGTCCTTCTGCATCTTCGAGTTCGAGCTCTGTGAACAAGGCTGCACCTCAGCAGGCACCGCCAAAGAAGAAGGGGCCCGGTATCGACTGGTTCGAGTTCTTCCTCAACTCCGGCTGCGATATCGACGATTGCACGCGCTATGCCGCTTCCTTCGAACGCGACAAGATCGACGCCGCGCTTCTGCCCGACATCACGGAGAGCACAATGCGCTCGCTAGGGCTGCGCGAGGGCGACATCATTCGTGTCCGCAAAGCTATCGCAGACCGTGGACCTCCCAAGCCTGAGAAGGACAAGCGTGACGACTCCGATCAGATCAAGCAGGACGAGGCCATTGCGCGCGCTTTACAGGAAGGTCGCGAGATACCCAAGCGCTCGACACCCTCGCCTGGTGCTCCGAACTTGTTTACGACGGCCGGCGGTCAGCTCAAGAACAACACACGCCGTGGACGTCCCACGAAGAGTTCGACGATTCCCAATGCCGTTGGGCTGGATGGGTTATCGACCGCGAGCGAGACCATTGCGCGTGGTAGCACACCCCAGCTTGTTGGTAGTCCGTCAGCCGCCAGCCCGGTGCAGCAACTTCCTCCGCGTACAAGCTCTGTCGCGACTCCGCCCGTCTCGAGTGGGTTCGATGATGATGCATGGACGAACAGGCCGAGCTCGACGAAACCTATGACCCCGACGCCCAATGCTCAGCCTACCCGCGCTCCATCAGCACCTCCTGCGCCCGCGCCGCCACCAGCGCCGGCCGCACCTACCCCTCCACCTGCACCACCCGCGCCTTCCATCGCCCAGCGTTCTGTCAGCGCTGCTCCCGCGCAGCAACAGAAGGGTCTCTCTCAGACAACCGAGAGCGATATCTTCGATCAGCTCGCTCGTCTCAGCCAACTTCGTGTGGCTTCGCCCGCTGCACCGCCTGCAGCGCCCACCCCGCCTGTCGCCTCCCCGCCTCCTGCTGGCTATGCGGCTGGTCTGGGCGTGGGAAGCTCGCCATCACCGCTCGGCGCTCATCTGCAGGCGCAAGCCACGGGCGCGTTGCCACCCCTCAATGGCCCACGCGGACCTCTGGCGCCTGTACCTCAGAACCAAGGTCTCCTTCAGCCGCTCGTACCCACGCAGACTGGCTTCCGCGGTTTCGTACCTACGACTTCTCCAGGTCTTCAGCCTCAGCCAACGGGCTTCCAGCCGCAACCCACCGGTTTCCAGCCGCAGCCGACCGGCTTCCAACCCCAACCGACTGGCTTCAACCCTTCACCAGGCGGATTGCAACCTCAACCCACCGGGTTCAACCCCTCTCCGTTCCAACCTCAGCCTACAGGCTTCCAACCGCAGGGATTCCAGCCTCAGCCTACTGGTTTCCAACCGCAGCAGACTGGCTTCCAGCCTCAACAGACAGGGTTCCAGCCTCAGTTGCAACCTCAGCCTACTGGTTTCAACCCAGGCTTTGGCGTATCGCAGTCGCCGCCGCCTGTCCCGCCGCTCCCGTCGTTCGCGCAGCAGGGCAACTTCGGACTCGGAGGAGGTATCCAGCCGCAGCCTACGGGCTTCAACCCCGGTTTCGGGCAACCGCCGCCGAAGGACACTTCGCCTGCGAATGTGTTCGCACAGATGAAGGCGGGCACGTTTGGAGATGACAGCGCGCCGCAGGGCGCGAACAAGTACGATGCTCTCAGGACGAACAGTGCGTCTCATCCTCATCATGGGTTGGTATAGATACTGACGCCCCTTATCAGCGACGCCGCTCACGGCCCAGCCTACTGGATGGGGTGGCTATGGTGCCGGCGGATTCCAGGGCGGATACAACGGATACCAGGGATGAACATTCAACGTTGAACTAGGACGAACGTTCTCATGATCTTGTGATATATA
>UWZB01000335.1:162926-194632 GCA_900536885.1 Peniophora sp. CBMAI 1063 | reverse complement strand
GTGAATCGGTTTGCTCGCTTATACTCTGCCTCCGCCTGGAAGCGATTTCTCGCTCTTTACTCATACCGCTCATCATCGATTATCTCTCGCACTCTCATTCTTTGCTTGATTCAGACTAATGATACGTGATCTATTCTATTCCCACTTCATGTTATGCGATACGTGTTGGGAACACCAGTGAGGATCATGCTTATTCACACCCGTCTGTCGCGTTGCCGCTCCCGCTTCAGATGGGCAATTGCTTCCAACATTTCCTCCACCGTCACAGACCGCATACGATCACGCTGTGCCTGGCGGCTTGACTCGTCCGTACCGCGTTGCCTCTCCCACGACACAAATCCCTCGCCAAAATCGTGACGAAGAACGTCGATCTGCGTGCATTCGATATCGCAGTTCTTGAACTCCAGCTGCCTGAGGTTCGCGACAGACTGTATTCTGTCCGGGCCCGTACGCCGATGGAGGACCGAGACCAGCGCGTCGAACGGCACACAAGCTGGTTTCCTCTCGCTGGCCAGCTCTGAGGGCGGTACGAACGATAGTTCTTCGAAAGTGAGATCGACAAGATCGCGATGTGTGACGCCTTCGTCCTCTCTGAGGAGTCCCAGTATCGCTTGTATGCCAGTATGCCCGTAAAAGTGGGCTACGCTGACTTGCTCGAGCGACGACAACATAGTGTTCCACTGCATGGGATCAGTATCGGCAAAAGGATCCGGCGCAGTCGTTTCGTATGTGTTATTGGAACTAGCTTCTTCCGTGAAGGTAAGCGCGCGAGCCGATCGACGAAGAGCTTGACCAGTTCTCGTGACGTGAACGAGTTGTCGTCGCTCAGGCTGAGAGAGAAAGGCAGCATATGAGGACGGACGCGGAGAGTCCTGGCGCCTTTGGAAGAAATTGGGATTAACTTTGCGGGAGTTTGTGTAGTCGTAGGAAAGCGTTGTGCACGGTCGGCTCCGACGACCAAGCGCCGTCGTCCATATTCGAGAGATACGTCCAAGAGCAGGCTGTCGAAGTAATAACCCTCTGAAATGAGTGGCGCATAGTGCGCGGCGAGGGAGGCCACAATCCCTTCGATCAAATCACGGATAGCGTTTTCCTCCTCAGGTTGGTGCAGGGCGTTAAGTTCGATGCGTGCCGTGGGTGGGAATACCAAGCATTTGAGTAGATACGCAATATGCGCCAGGGGCTCGCACAATATGAGTTCTCGAAGATTCGGTAGTGACACCCGCCGTGCGTCATTTATCAGCTCAGATATGTCGAACTCAGGAAGCGCGCCTGCCTGGTCCCAGCTCTCATCGAGGTTCTTGTCGCGGTCGATGGCGAGGACTTCGAGTGTGGGAAGGGCCGAAAGGGCATTGAGTGCATCGTCCATAGTTTCCCATACGGCGCCACACTCGAGTTTCAGGACGGTAAGCGGCGCCGCAAAAAGATGGGGGCAAGGGAGACTCCGTTGATCTATGCCACGTAGCAACGATAGATGACGGAGGTTCCGCGGCGTATGTCGGTCCAGAAAGGATGCGTATTCGCCATACAGCTCGTGCCATTGTAGGTTGACATACACAGATTCCAGTTGGGGCATCGGAGTTGATCCTAGGAACGTGAAGATCTTATGGGTCAACCAAGTGATCCTGTCGTCGTCGAACACCGAGGCGTCGATATCGAGTATGTGTATACGATGGCTCTCCGATAGCGCTTTCATAATCCCATCGTGCAAGTGATAGAGCTCAAACGGCGCTCTCACTGCGTCTTCGTCGGTGCGAGACCAAGGGCTGTAGTCCAGCGAAATGGAGACCGACACCGGCAGAGGTCGGGAGCGCTCGAGGGATATGCTGGCCCAAAACTCATTCACGAGTGGAATGCTCGTCCATAAGATTTTAGAGTTCAAAGCAGTAGTACGCCAACGCGAGCACACTTGAGACAGGGCGCGAGGGTCATCTAGTGACGTGGTCGATCTACGTTCTGCGTAGACTTCGAGTTGGCGAGAAGTAAGATGTTCGGATATAATCAAGAGTAGCTCAGGCGGTAGCTTGCTCGTGAGCGATGTAGTGGACGGCCCCTTCGACTTATCGGGGGTAATGCCGGGCGGCATCATGGTCGGGGCAATCGGCAGGTCGTCGAGCCTTCGCGAACAGTGGCAGGCTGGCCCTGCGGTAATGACGCTTCCGGTGGACGCAGGGAGGGGTATATTAGGCGGACCAGGCCTTTGGCAGTATGTTTTGGGTATGTGTAGGAGGTGGTATCGTAGCCCAGAAGCGTCTTAAGGACAAGATTGAGTGAATGCCAGTCGCTGGCAAATTGGCACTTACTTGGGTTCTGATGAACGTTCAGGACAAGTTCGGCCGAGCCGCCGAATGCGCCGGGCGCAATCGCTATGCACACGAATAACCCACGTCTACACTGTACCTGTATTGCTCGAACAGAAGGCATAAGACCTTTCTGGGAGAATGGCTTGCGTGCTATGATCCATGTACGAGTACTTACAAGGTAAAGCTCAAAGTTGCGTGTCGGCAACACACAAGACACGACTCGGGCGCGCTGGCCAGCTCGTGCAACGTGCGAACCCACACAGCAACAGCCGACGCGTCCAGCTCCCCAAGTCAAGTATTCCCGACGTCTTCGGACAACTTCACCCAAACTTCACCGGAACAGAACTCACCATCGCTGAGCGAGTGTTCTGTACACCAATGAAGACAATTCAGACTACCCCGACGAGCCGGTCGCACCGCTGATTTGTCTTTTCTTCGGCTTTACCGAAGTACTCAGCAACGTCAGCGAGTTCCAGTGCATGGTGGTCAGGCTCTAACGTGGAAAAAAGTCTTCTTGTTTCAATGGATGGGCATGATAGACGGACGATCTTCCTCATTATGTCCTCGGCAATCGCTATGTAGGATACATTCGAGCAAATCAGCAAAAAGCAACTGGTCGATGCTCTACGCGTACATCTCCAAATCGTCCGTCTTCTCTTCACATCTCCTCCGAAGAGGAACCCAAACTCTCCGCCGACATGGACCACATACGCTCGTGTCTCGCGTGGCTGCTTGATTCGTCCGTACCGCGCTGCCTTCCATCCCACGACACAAAGTCCTCGCCGAGATCGCAGCGAAGAACGTCGATCTGGGCACGGTCGATATCGCAGGACTTCAGTTTCAGGCGCCTCAGGTTCGCGACGGACTGCATCCTGTCCTGACCAGTACGCCGGTTTAGCACCGAGACAAGCGTGTCAAAAGACACGCAAGCTGGTTTCCTTTCGCTAGCAAGTTCTGAGGGTGCTACGAACGACACTTCTTCGATTGTGAGATCGACAAGATGGCTGTAGGTGACGCCTTCGTCTTCCCTGAGGAGCCCGAGTATCGCGTGTACGCCAGTGTGACCGTAAAAGTGGGCTACGCTGACTTGCTTGAGCGGTGACATCATGGTGTTCCACTGCACAGGATCACTATCGTCGAAAGGATCCGGCGCGGTCCTTTCGTATGTGTGATTAGAGTAGACTTCTTCCGTGAAGGTGAGCGCGCGAGCCGAGCGAAAGACTGGGAGGTCGACAAAGCTCTCTATGAGCCCTCGCTCCGAGAACGAGTTGTCGTCGCACAGACAAAAAGAGAAGGGAAGTTTATAGATCTGGACGCAGATGTGCCTGTGCTTGTTGAGCCCAATGGGGATCAGCCTGATCGAATGTTGTCCGGTAATGGTAGAAGAGGGCACGGCAATATGGTCCGCAGCAACTAAAAGGCGGCGCCGTCGATACCAAACAGACAGGTCCAGAAGCAGACTATCGAAATAGCGACCCTCCTCAACAAGCGGTGCGTAATGCGCCTTCAGGGCCGATGTGGCAACTGCGATTGAACTGCGAACAGTGCCTTCTGCCGCGACTGAATTTTTCATAGCGTGGAGATCGATGCGGGCCGTGGGCGGAAAGACTAGGTTCTTGAGAAGGTATGCGATTTGCGCAAGAGGCTCGCGAAGTACGAGCTCTCGAAGTTTCGGCAGATGCACCGGTTGCACGTCGTCCATCAGCTCGGACATGTCCACGTCGGGGAGCGCACTCGGCTGGTCCGGGTCATCATCGAGGTGCTTATCGCGATCGATGGAAAGGACTTCGAGGTTATGAAGGAGGGAGAGGGTATGCAAAGCGTCCTCCATAGTCTCCCATACGGTCTCGCACTCGAGCTTTAGATGGGTGAGCGATGGCGCAAGGAGATGAGCACAAGGAAGTATCGCAATATCGATGCCGCGTAATAGCGATAAGTGGCGTAGGTTCTCGGGGGTATGGTGGCCTAGAAAGGACGAGTATCTTCCGGGAAGTTCGTACCACTGTAGATCGACATGGACGAATTCAAGTCGGGGCATCTGGATCGACTGGAGTAGGGATAACGTCTTGTGTAAAAGCCAGTCGGTTTCATCGCAGTCAAACTCCGACATTCCGACATCGATTCTAAGCGAGCGTATGCGATGGCTCTCCGTCAAAGCCTTTCGAATCCCGTCGTACATGAGATCTGAGCCCGATGTAGCTCTGACTGTGTCTTCTTCCGCTTCGCACCCTGCAATGCATTCGAATAGTATAGATATCTCCACCGGCAGGGGTCTGGATCGTTCAAGAGAAGCATTGGCCCAGAATTCGTTCGCAGTTGGGATATTCGTCCATAGTTGTCTAGAGCTCAAAGCGATCGAACGCCAGCTTGAACACACTTGTGATACGGCGCGAGAGTTGTCCCATTTCGTGCGTGGGTTGTACAAGGACCGACAAGGGTGGGCTCCGAGAGTACCGAGAGTTTCGAATATGATCGCGAGTATCTCGGGAGGTAGCTTTCTCGTATGCGACGAAGAGGATAGTTCTCCCATAGTATTGTCGATGGCAATCGTCAATGCCAGAATGAGCCGTAATGAGGGCGACCGGCGGCTTGTCGAGCCTTCGCGGACGCTGGCGGACGGGACCTGTGGAAGTTGTATTCCCAATGTCCGCAGGAGGTGGTGCAGGGACTTAGGGGCGTTTCGAAGACGGGGTGAAGTTGGAGTCAAAGTCAACTGCTGGCAAGTTGGCGCTTGCTTGAGGTCGCCGCTCCGGGCCGTGCGTGGCCGAGATGAACGTTCAGAAGAAGTTCCTGTCAACGGCGGACTCGGAAGCGGCAATGGCGCGCTATGCGTCGCGGTCATCTTATGGTATCGCCTACACCAGCCCGCGCTCGTCTCTCTTACATGCTCAAGTACTACGCCGGTCTGCATCGAATCTTGTGCGTGTGATACAAATATCTGGGCCTCGGCGTCGGTAGCGTGTGAATACACAGGCGGCAACGGCCGACGGTTGCCGACGCGTCCTTCCTAAGTTGATCCCTACGTCTTCAGACCCTCAGAAGGCAGCTTTGTCGTCTCTGATCTTATCGCTCCTTATGGTATCTGCGCATTCTTCAATCTTATCTACCTGTGTGTTTTTTACGCTACATCGAGTCCGATATGCTTGCAGCTGGACGCGTTTGCTTGAGCTGTTAACCGGACTTGAGAACGAGCGCAGTCCTACATTCTTGCACTGCTCAACGAGCTAAGACCAGACCGGCCATGCCAGTGCACCTTCTCACGCCGTCGCTCTGGCCAATGCGAAGTTGGGGCAAACCGGCACTGCGAAGCCGATCAAGTTGGAGGGCGGCGAGGAGGGGAGCGGAGGGCGCCCATCGCCAAGCCTGGCAAGAAGCCCCAACATCTGGTGAATGGGCGCGATGTTGCGATGACCGCAAATACCCTCAAGGTACATGCCTATCATATCTCTAGCGGATATCAGCGCGGACAGCGGCCTACTCGCTCATGTATTTGTCGTGCACGTCTGGCGTATGAACATACACGAATGCGGTTGGCGGTGCATGCAGTAGGGATTCCGGTTAGTTCTCACAGGGCAGGGAGTCCCACCCTAAATATGGCAGCTCATGAAGTACGATATGGAAGGTGGCAATGCGCGGCCTCGTTGTACGGGCATGGCGGCGCCTTCGGAGATGGAATGAGCGCTTAGGTTCTCTGAATATAGATGGATGCGCCGGTTTCGGCAGCTGTATCGTGGCCTGTAGGGCATGCCAGTGCCGTGCCGAGTTTGTGCTGCTTTCATGAGGCACCTGTCGTTCCGGAGGCAAGCTCACAAACGCCAGGTCTGACTTTGGTTTGCTACCACCACCAACCACCGCCGGTCCTACCTCGAAAGTATACTCGCCATGGCATCGGCTGCTCACCAAAGGCCATTTGCTGAATCGCCGCCTGATAAGAAGTCAGGTGATGGCATGTGGAAAGCGTACTTAGATGCGGTCGAAGACGAAGACAAGGCCAGCGTCGAGAGCTGGAACGGTTCCACGACAGGCATCCTCACCTTCGTACGTCCATCATCACATCATCTTAGCAGCTATCACTCACGGTGGGATGATAGACCGGTCTCTTCGCGGCGACTGTGACCTGTCGCTGCTTTCGTTATCGAGAGCTACAAGGCACTTTCGCCTGACACAGGTGCTCAGACGGTTGCTCTCTTAGCTCAGCTCGTAGAAGCAACGAATGCGACTCCGGTCATACCGGCCATTGATATCCAATCTGGGCCATTCCTCGCTCCCGAGACTGCAGTCGTGGTCAACTCTCTATGGTTTCTGAGTCTTGTCATCTCGCTGGTTTGCGCGCTCCTAGCGACTCTGATACAGGAATGGACGAGGGACTTCCTTCGTGACATACAGCGTCGCAACGCAAATACAACGATATCGGATTTCGCATTGAATCACGTATACGTGCGCACTGGCATTGAACGCTGGGGCCTAGATAACGTTGCAAGTGTCATCGTCGCTCTGATGCACCTAGCAGTCGCGCTCTTTATCGTCGGGCTAGGGATATTTCTGATCCCGATTCATCACACTCCAGCTTGGGTTGTCATTGGAACAGCAATCATCGCAGCTACTCTATATGTGATCTCCAGTGGACTATTCTTCTATGATAATAGCTGTCCATATCGCACACCGCTCACATATTTGTTTTATGAACTATATCGTCTGGTTACTGTGTGTATCGGTGTGCTCTGGGTCCTGTTTTACTTGACGTGTCTTATGCCGTTCATGATCCTGATCTGGTTGATAATGGAATTGATGTCTCTCAAGTACGGGATGGTTTACTGGTCCGATATGTCGCAAAACATCTACGATGGTATGCTCTGTGATAATTATCGTGCCATGCATTTTTCCCGCGAGCTCCTGGACATATTTACGATATCGGTCGCGCGCCGTCCTCCGAATCACCGAGAGAGAGCTTTTTTGACGCGAGCACAATTGTTGTTTGTGTGGCGATATGTTGGAGATTTCATGACCAGCTCCATCGGCCGCCCAGCTCTTGTAGACTATATTCCACTTCATTTGATCCCCACAATGAAGCCGCGTGAAAGACCATTCTTTGTGCATGATTTGTTAGTCTCGTTGCCGGGGACCTACGATGCCTTCGCAAAGGCACGGTCTTCTGTTGTTGACATTTCGGAGGCAGTCGGGATAGTGAAACTTCTGAACGACTATCTTGCGGAGGGACTATATCGGCAAAACTTGAACGAGTCAGCTCGCGGGCATACTTCTGATGCCTATAAAACCCGTATCACACGGAACCTAGTGTTCGCTGGAGACGCGGCATATCTTCTTGATAGAATAAACTACAAAGCATTGACAGGGAGCGACTTGAGGGTACTAATAGCCTTGTCCGCCTTGCGTCGAACAATGATACGAAGAATTCATGCCAATCATCACAGCTGGGGTTCTTTGAACGCCATGGGTGGGTTTGAAGGTATTCGAGGCTTTCGTCTATTGCCTTTGCATGCAACGGACGGATGGTTTATGCCTTCGAGTGCATCGGACGAATGGGATAAACTTGATGATAATCCCCATGAAGCATCGTCCTATATGAAAGCCATGGCGGCCCGTAACGTCTTCACCTTGTGGACATATCTGGTGTTGTCATGGGATAAATCTGAAGAGTGGTCTGTTTGTATAACAAAATGGACCTGGCTGCATCCTCGGGATACGTCCATTGACGACAAGACATATTCTTGGAAATACCACGGACTTTCACTGACCAAAGACGATGAATCTCTGAAAGACATCGAACGACGTCCCGCTTCCCTCTTATTCCAGACGATCCTCCACCGTTATGAGTTACATATCGAAAGCTCAAACGGGAACTGGCATATGCGTTATGGCCGGGCCGGATGGGATATTAGGCTTGTGAGGGAAATGACAAAGTATCTCAAGAGTCTTGTCATCCTGCCATCTGATCTGCCAGCAGAGCAACTGCTGACCGACAGCCAGTTAGAAGAAGAGTATGGAATCATTCTTCCACGGAAACCCGATCCTGTCGGAGAGAGCTCTTCACCGGAAGCTGCGCGGGGCCCCCATGCGCCGCAGACAGGACAATCTGCCATAGGAAACGCCGCGGCTGAGACCGACGTTCACCGTAGCGACGGTCGCACTGGCAAGAACAGCTCAGCAAGTGTACATCGCGGCGATAGCCCAGACCTCGCACCTGTACACGCACCGTCTTCCTCGAGCGAAGCTGTCGTCGTAGATCGACCTGCTGATGACGAGCACGGGGCGCCCAGCACCTCAGCATTACGGAGAGCGGAAGAGGGTGTCGGGGTTGAAGACGATATTGAAGACGATGACCGGTCGGCTGCACACGACGAAGGCGGGAACAGCGTTTAATCAATGGTCGAGAGCCTCGAATCAACGTGCGTTACCTTTCGCGGGGGTCCGAGGGCTTGTTGTTCTTCAACCGAATGTATCACATCTCTCTACCAGACGTCGCATCAGCGCGAGCTCAATATGTAGACTGCCATTTCGTGTAAGATATGCAAGGGCGACATACGTAACTTATTGTGACGATGTATCCAGTTCTTGTTTGATAGTGGCCAGATGTGATTAGTTTCGCATGTCTGTATTGACAGTAGTTCCACCTGACATGTGCCTGTGATACGAGTAAGGCGAGAAGAAGAGAGCGATGGAGTTAGCGCCCACGAACTAGACTCGCCACTGGTAAGTTTCGAGGAATGGCAGGCGCCGCTGGTGTGGGTTGCCGAATTGTCGGGATGGTGCGGAGCGGCTGACAGTACTTTGTACTTCCCATAGCCAGTGTTGCCGTAGGCTGAGTCCAACTCGTATTGAGTGAGTTGAGTCAAATTTGGGTGAGGCTCGCCGAGCATCAATTTGACTCGACTCGAGTGCGATCTGAGGGCGGTCGTGAGCTGGCCCCGTCATCGTTGGATGTGGTGAGCTCGTTATCGGCAAAGTCCGGTGGAGGGCGGAAGGGCCGCTGGCCGTAGAACGACGCCTATTCGCCGTTACCGCGTCGTAGAGCCCTGAAACAGCCACAGAGCGCGCATGACGGGACTGCTGAGGTCTGCTCCAGTAGAATCAGCATAAATATGAGCTTAAAGGCACTGCTCTGAGTAGGGCACTTATTCACGCACTCGCGTGTCCGCCTCACTGCAGCTTGAGTACTTGAGTTCCCTTGCGCTCGTCCAGTTGGGTCGAGTTGAGTCTTGGTTGAGTTGCACCACCGCTCTGCAACTCAACTCGTCACGGACTCAACTCGGGGCGACACTGGCCATAGTTCTGTCGAGGAGAACGAATATGAACCTTGCCCATCTACAATGTGCCGAATGAGCTTCGGGACACGTCCCACAGTTATTTAAAGAGCCACCCACCGGACCATATATCTGGTAGAGACCCAGTGAGCGGTGTCCGCGCTGAACTGCGCGTCAGCTATCGCGACTGTCCGTACATCCATTGCGTTGTCCATCAGCTACTGCACGCCCAGCAAGGCGCCGCATCGAGCGCATCAACATGATCAAGGCGCTGGAACCCTGTGATTCCCTTGGGCGTAATCCGCGGTATCCGGGACTCAAGTGGTTGCAGTCTAAAGACATCGGCATTTATGCACTAACATGCGCGGGCGAGTCGTACAGAATGGACAGTCGAGGTAAACAGCAGTTGTAAGCAGGTCTTCATCGTAGAAGAACCTTGGTATATCTCAATAGGGCGGTGCATCGAAGATGAGCGCCGGTCGCAACGTCTCAGCGCGCACGAACGTGGCACCGCGAGCGCACGGCAACGGCCGACGCGTTTCCCAGCTTCGAGCCTTGGCCCGCGCGCAGCTCCGTCATCTCAATCCCAACTGCTCGTCGCCGGCCGAAACCAATGAGCTCGTCGCCGCCCGCAGCCAGTAACCCATTACCGGCCTCGCCGCCGCCGGCCGAACACGAAGAAGAGCCGAGCTCGAATCTCGGCGCGGCTGGACGCGTCTGAGACTGCACCCGCGGCGGACTCGGCGGCGCATGCAGAGGACGCACAGACCATCGCACCGGCGCCAGACGTCGTCGTGCAGCAACCCTCGCCAGTGCCCGACTCCACACCCGTGTCAGAGGTCGAATCGCGTTCCTTGCCTCCGCCTCCGCGCACATCCACGGTCCCAGGCCCAGACCTCCCGCCCGCGCCCAGCACACCCTCCACCGCGCCCCCTCCTACACCATCCGTCAAGCTGCGCGGCGCCGAGGCGCCGAGGCGAGACAGCGTGATGATGATGGGCAGCGGCGCCCAAAACTCACATGTATCTGCGATGCTCATCACGAGCGCGCTAGACACCATCGCGACCTAGCGCGAGGCGAAGCGCGCGCCGGCGCTCAAGCTGATCAGTGTCGTGACGCTGAAGGCGGGGCGAGGGGATCATTCGAGTCTTTGTATTCGGCATTCGAATGTTACTTCCTACATTGATGCCACTATTCCTCATCGAATCCTCAACTGCTCTCCCGTACCTCGAAAGAGCCCTGTTTTGTTGGGTGGTGTAGTCATCACAAGCAGATACTTTTTCTCATTATGCCCCACGACAGTTGCTATGTACGATACAATCAAGCGAACTAATGACAACAAGAATCAGCTGATCAATACTCCGCGCGTATGGCCCGGCATCGTTCGCCTCCTCTTCACATCTCCGAAGTGGGGCGCATGCTTTCCGCTGACTTGGACCACATACGCTCGAATCTTGCATGGCGGCTTGATTCGTCCGTACCGCGCCGCATTCCATCCCACGACACAAAGTCCTCGCCGAAATCGCGGCGAAGAACGTCGATCTGGGCGCGGTCGATATCGCAGGACTTGAGTTCCAGGCGCCTCAGTTTCGCGACGGACTGTATTCTGTCCGGGCCCGTACGCCTGTTGAGCACCGAGACAAGCGCGTCGAAAGACACGCAGGCTGGTTTTATTTCGCTAGCCAGCTCTGAGGGCGGTACGAACGACAGTTCTTCGACAGTGAGATCGACGAGATCGCGATGGGTGACACCCTCGTCCTCTGTGAGGAGGCCCAGTAGCGCGTGTTTGCCAGTATGCCCGTAAAAGTGGGCTACGCTGACTTGCTCGAGCGACGACAACATAGCGTTCCACTGCATAGAATCGGTATCGGCGAAAGGATCCGGCGCAGTCGTTTCGTAAGTGTACTCAGAGTAGGCTTCTTCCGTGAAGCGCGAGCCGAGCGAAAGACTGGAAGGTCGACGAAGAGCTTCACGAGTTCTCGTGCCGTGTGCGAGTTGTCGTCACTCAGGCTGAGAGTGAAAGGCAACATGTCAGGACGGACGTAGGAGTACCTGGTGGCTCTGGACACAATCGGGATCAACTCTGCGGCGTCTTGCGTTGTTGTAGCAAAGTGTTGTGCATGATCTGCTCCGACGAGCAAGCGGTGTTGTCCATAATTGACATACATGTCCAAGAGTAGGCTGTCGAAGCGGTGGCCGTCTGCAACCATCGGGGCATAGTGAGTAGCGAGGGATGCCACAACAATATCGATCAAATTGCGGAAAGTGTTCTGCTCCTCGGGTTTGTCCAGAGCGTTAAGCTCGATGCGTGCCGTGGGCGGGAATACCAAGCATTTGAGTAGGTATACGATATGTGCCAGTGGCTCGCACAGTGTGAGCGCTCGTAGGTTTGGTAGCGATACTTGCCGTGTATCATTGATCAGCTCGGGTATATTGAAATCGGGGAGCGCGCTCGGCTGGTTCCAGTCCTCATCGAGGTTCTTGTCACGGTTCAAGGCGAAGACTTCGAGTTTGGAAAGGACCGAAAGTGCGTCGAAAGCATCGTCCATGGTCTCCCATACGGCGCCACAATCGAGTTTCAGGACGGTAAGCGATGCCGCGAAGAGATGAGAGCACGGCAGGCTCGTTTGATCTATCCCACGCAATAACGATAGTTGACGGAGGTTCGACGGCATATGTTGGCCCAAAAAGGAAGTGTATGAGCCGTACAGCTCGTGCCATTGTAGATCAACATGGACGGATTCCAGCTGGGGCATGGGTTTTGACTCCAGCAGTTTGAAGATCTTGTGCGTTAACCAAGTGATCCTATGGGAATCATAGTCGGAGATGTCGATTTCGAGCTGGAATACGCGATGGTTCTCCGAGAGAGCTTTGAGGATCCCGTCGTACAGGTGATAGAGACCAAATGGCGCCCTCACTGTGTCTTCGTCGGTAGCATATCGCAAATTCGAATCCTGTGAGATGGAGATCGACACCGGGAGAGGGCTAGAGCGCCCAAGGGATAAGCTTGCCCAGAACTCGTTCACAACGGGAATGCTCGTCCATAAGATCTTGAGGTTCAGTGCGATAGCGCGCCAGCGCGAGCACACCTGGGATAGGGTGCGAGGGTCATCTAGTGACGTGGTCGGTTCACGCATGGGGTGAAAAGAGAGCTGGCGAGAAGCGATATGTTCAAATATGATCGAGAGTAGCTCAGGAGGTAGCCTTCTCGTGAGCGGTGGAGGGGTTTGCTCTCCCAAGTCGTCGGGAGCAGTGCCAGGAGGCATCACAGTGCGGGCATTGTGGGAGGTAGTCGAGTCTTCGCGGATCATGGGCGACCAGACCTTTGGCAGTGACGTTCCTGGTGTACGTGGAAGGAATTCCGTAGCCCGGGCGCGTCTCGAAGACGGTGTTTATGTGGAAGTCAATTGCTGGCAAGTTGATACTTGCTTGAGGTTTTGCAGTGATGAACGTTCGGGATAAGTTCGGCCGAGCCGCCGAGGCAATGCGCCAGAAATAAGCAATTACATATGCGCAAGCGATTCACGTTCGTCTCTTCTACATTACACGAGCATAGCTCATGCAGAAGACGGGAGAGCCTCCTGAAGGCACAATTTGAGTAGGATGGTTCATGTACGGGTAAGTTATAAGGCGAAGATGCGCGCCAGCAACAAGTTGAACACGCGGTCCGAAGTTTATACGTGCAGCGCGCGAACACCAACACGACGACTGGCGACGCGTCCTCGGAATCCTTCCTGAGTTGATCCTAACGTCTTCAAACTCTCCCCAGGAGGCAGCTTTGTCGGTTCTGATCTAACATCGCTCTTTGTTGTCTGTGCATACTCTTCAATTCTATCCACCCGTGTGTGTCTACGCTGCACCGAGTCCGATGTGTTTGCAGCTCGAGTCGTCAACGGACGTGCGAATGATGCGGATTGCGGCGCATGCAGTCGGGGCTTCAGCTGGCTCGCACAGGGAACTGCATGCCAAGTATGGCGGCTCATGTGGTGCAGTATGGAAGGTGACGACGCATGACCTCGTTGAAAGGGCATGGCGGTTCTTCTGAAGACGGGAATGAGCGCTTAAATTCATCTGAATGTGAATGTGCCTGTTTCAGCAGCGACATCGTGGCCTGTAGGACACGCTAGTACCGTGCCGAGTTTGTGCTGCTCACATGAGGCACTATCCGTTGTCGGGGCAAGCTCACAGATGCTAGGTCTGACTTAGCTCCGCTACCACCACCATCGAGCTACTCTTTCCTTTCCCCGCGTCGAACTCAGATCACGACTTGCAATGGCATCCGCTGCTCGCCGACGGCCTTTCGCTCAATCTCATCCCGATGATAAGTGCGGTGACGGGATGTGGGAAGCATACCTCAACGTCATGGAGGAGGAAGACAGTGCAAACGTGGAGAGCTGGAATGGATCTACCACGGGTATCCTGACCTTTGTTCGTAACATCACCCCTCCGATAACGCGCCCTTGCTGATTCGTCACCCCGACAGACAGGTCTCTTTGCAGCTACCGTTGCTGCGTTCTTGATAGAAAGCTACAAACTGCTCTCACCTGATACGGGTGCGCAAGCTGTGACTCTCCTCGCCCAGTTGGTGTCCATGTCCGATCCAAACGCTACCCTATCTGTTCCTGCGGTTGATATTCAATCGGGACCCTTCCAAGTGTCGCAGACAGCTGTTGTCGTGAACATCTTTTGGTTCCTTAGTCTCATCATTGCGCTCGTCTGCGCGCTTCTGGCAACACTAATACAAGAGTGGACCAGAGAATATCTTCGCGATACTCAGAAACGCTCTCAGGATATGACTATCCAGGAGTATGCCTTGAATCACGTTTTCGTCTGTATGGGCGTCGAGCGCTACGGGCTTGACAATGTGGCGTTTGTCATCGTCGCTCTGATGCATACGGCTGTCACGTTATTCTTGGTCGGTCTCTTGGTCTTTCTGTGGCCGATACATCTCGCGACAGCTTTAGTAGTCACAGGCGCCACAGTTATGACGGCTATACTCTATGTGTTGTCCAGCATCCTATCTCTTCGGGACAACAGTTGTCCCTATCGCACGCCGTTGTCGAGTCTACTTGTTGCCACGCACTGGTGCTGGATTGTATGTCGCGCTAAAGCCAAGAACATGCTTGTGGATCATATACATACGAGATCTCTGAGATTAGATGATGCACACAGCTTCTGGGTGTCTACAACGCGCAGACACCCTGTTTTGAAACAGTCTTTGAATTCGAGAGACATCGACTCCGAATCGGATTCGGGCTCGCTTTCAGAACGTCAGAGTAGACTCATGCAATCCATTGATCTTGAGCAGCTGCAGTTCATCTGGAACAGAGTGGATGTTTATGTACTAGCGGAAGGGGGGAGCGGAGCGATGTTGAAGTATCTCCCTCTTCGAATGGGATTGATTCGAGATCATTCTGAGCTTAGATCATTTCTGGATGTTCTACTGGACCTATTACCCTCGGCTACAGACATGGTTCGCCATGGGATGGAATCGTTACGTGATTCGTCTGATGCGATTGGGGCACTGGCGATGCTTCACCGCTTTATCACGTCGAAAAAACGGGCCAAGGTCTCACGGACTAGACTGTCTAGAGCAATGCTGACACCGAGTGCCATTGCCAAAGTCGATATGATCAACAGAGAAGCATGTGATGCAAAAGATGCGACAATGCTCATAGCGTTGACGAGCTTACGCGGGGAGCTTCTCATTAGGGATACGCGGGATATGGAGGATCCCTATCCCAGGAGTCGATTGGGCAACTGGAGGCAGCGTGCGGCTCCATGGGCTGCCGCGGATGCTTCACGCCCTGTCAGGCTACGGCACCAAATGAATCGATATCTATTCAGACTATTCGATGAACGCAAACCTCTTGCTTCGGAATTCATCCATCTATGGACTGACATCAAGGGCTCGATGCCTCTTCCATTACATTCTGATGACACATCTATCGCTACCATCGAAGACCATGGCGGGTACCAGGAAGAGCTTAGAAGAGAATTTGCAAGAATAGACTCCACAGACGGGAGTGCTCGAAATATACTGACGCTAATGGCCCAGTTCGTCTTGTCTCCCTCTCTCTTACAACGTACCGAGGGCAAATTCGAGCTTGATACTCCTTTTTTGTGGACCACTGTAAAATTCAGAAGTTCGATGTACAATATTTCGTACGAAGTGTATAGTTTCCGCAATCGCTCAAGCCGCTCAGGGCCGATCGAGCGTTCGGACGCGTCACCTCTCTTCCTGTCTATTCTCCACCGAGCTGGCTTGGATGATTGGAGAGAGCCTGGATCGCACTTTGAATCACCGGAATTGGCTTACTGGTCGACGGATAGGTCGAAGGGTCTTCGGAACGTACTGCTTTCGGTACTGCGTTGTCTTGCGTCCCGTGTCACTTTCCCTCCCATGTCAGATCAAGAGCTTTTATCGGACAAAGATTTCGAGGAGTATGGACTGACGGTAGATCCCACGGATGTGGTGGAACAGGACAGTTCGACCATTGTGCCTCCTGTGAACAGATGGTGGCAAAGGCGAACACGCAATGATCTCGAGAGAGGTAGTTTGCGTGCGTCGTCGTCAATAGACAGCCACTCTGGTCCGGACGTGGAATTACATGTCGCGGGTGGTGGCGGCAATGCTCGGAATAACACAGAAAGAATGGGTCCGGATGAGGCAGTAGGCAACCCTGGGACCTCAGAATCAAACCTACAGTCAATCCAGACCGAGCTGGGGATCCGCGGCGAGAGCAGTACGACCCATAGCCCCCTTGGCGGCACCAATGAGATTCGTCCCCCGGACACACGGATCTTCACAGGATCTCAGGAAGTTGAGCCAGGCGGTCAGAGTGCTGAGTCGTATGATGCAGCGGAGACCGGCGGCG
Organism: Peniophora sp. CBMAI 1063; assembly: GCA_900536885.1. NCBI lineage: Eukaryota > Fungi > Basidiomycota > Agaricomycetes > Russulales > Peniophoraceae > Peniophora > Peniophora sp. CBMAI 1063. Next base: position 178,189 of record UWZB01000335.1, on the reverse strand, counting down.
ATACAATATCGGCACGGGAGTAGGTGCCCTCAAGGATATAGAGCTGGAGGTTGGGCTAAGTCTGAAAAGGGAGATGGCGGCTGAGCGAGTCAGTACGATCTGGGCCCTGGATGTCCTGTCCTGTAAGCATTATAGAGTGCCGAATGATCATAGGAAACACGCCCCTCGATTGTTTTGCGAGGCGCCCACCATACCATATATGCGGTAGAGATCAAGTAAGCGGTTCCCGCGTTGAACCACGCAGGAAGCGAGACTGTTCAGACATGCCTTGCACTGTTCATCAGCCACTGCCCATCCAGCGAGGCGCTGCATATAGTGAGTCGGGCTCTTCTGAGGTGCTGTTCCTGTCATCTCCCTGCGCGTAACCTGCGGTACGCGGGACTCAAGTAGCTGCTATCCGAACAGTGAAGACACTGGCATTTATGCATGAGTGCGTGAGTGCCAATTTCTCCTTGCCAGCCGAGCGGGCAGTTGAGGCGAGTAGAGGTTGCAAGCAGATTTTCATCGTGATGAACCTCGGTATATCTCAGTAGGGCGGTGCATCGAAGATGAGCGCCGGTGGCAACGTCGAAACGCGCACGAACGTGGCACGGCAGACGCACGGCAACGGCCGACGCGTTTCCCGCTTCGAACCTCGCGCGCAGCTCCGTCATACTGCTACTGCTCGTCGCCGGTCGAGCCCAATGGGCTCGTCGCCGCCCGCGGCCAGCATTCCTCTGCTCGCCTCGCCGCCGGCCGAACACGCAGAAGAGGCGCGCTCGATATCGGCGCGGCTAGACGCGTCTGAGACTGCACCCGGCGCCCTCGCCCTCCACCTCCGCCGGCATCTCCAACCCCGAACCTGACACCGGTGCTGAGGAGAGATAGAGTGATCTATGCCATGGGCAGCCGCGCGATCTTACCCTACCGGCCGGCTGCCTCCCTCGCTTCCGTCCCCACTACAGTACCAGGAGCCCCGCGCACAGACGAAGCCTCACCATCTCAAGGGGCTTACTCCGCGAAGGACAAACGTCCAATGTCAGCGCGGTACTCATCCCAAGCGCGCCAGACACGATCGCCGACTCCGGAGAAGCCGAGTGTCCGCCTATGCTCGAGAGAGCAGTAGACGTAGTACTCGAGCTCATCAGAGTCTTGGTGTTTGGACATCGTATGGGAAGCGTTCGTGCTTTTGTATCTAGTACTATACGAATGTTATCATGTGAATGTAGATGTCGTGATGCTGGCTCGTAGTCTCATTTACGCGCATGTTCGTATTCGAGCAAGTAGAGGACTCGGCCTGAGACAGACACATATAGAAGAAACACTGGGCGTGAAGCGCCGTGCAGACCCAAAGGTACAGTAGCTTTCTCAAAGCGAGACTATCTTGTCGACCCGCTCAAACTTTTCTCTGATGATCTCCCTAATCTTCTCATACACCCTCTCGTTCAGGGCAATTCGGACGAAGACTGGCCAGGGTATCAGCGTCGCGTCAGTGATTCAAGCTGACAAGACTGACATTGCTTGATACTGACTGTAGTCCCCTCCGGTATGGGATGCCACAGCGCGGCGCTGATGGTGTCGGAAGTGATACGAATGTATCCTGGCCGAGAGCTAACGAGATGGAGTAAATATCTCCACGATGCGATGAAAGCGAGTGAATTGGTAAGTACCTAACGAGATGGAGTAAATACTGTAGGTAGTTTGTGAGTAGATAGTTTGTGAATAATGATGTACGAGTACGTACTCTCCACGATGCGATGAAAGCGAGTGGAGAGCACGAACGAGACGCGACGCGACGAAACGAACGTGAGTACGTAAGCAAGCGCGAAAGCGCGAAACGGACTAAGTCCTTCTACCTTGTCTACTGACTGCTTGTACTATAGGTATATTCTTATCAGGAAGAAGAGTAGAAGTAGCTGAAGATGGACAAGACTGGAAAGCCGTCGATGCTCCTAGACCGCGCTATACGAGGTGAGCTGCACGACGCCTTTTCCTCAGTTGTAGCCTGCTCACCCAGCAACAGCAAGTTGTACTCCTGCAAAGCGCCCCGACGAAGAAATAGACGCCGCATTGAGAACGCTCTCGGCTTGAGGATGCGATCCGGGGCGCAACAAGTCGACCATGCTCGCCGCGGACGCGTGAAGCTCCTTATCGGCCGCGGAGTTCTCGTCTACTTTGAGCGCATTGAGGATCGTTTCTGCGACGGACACTCTGACGAGACTATGTTCGACGTCCGAGGGGCTATCTAAACGCGTGAATCATGATCTAGCTTGTCATACAGCGACCAAGGTCACTGACACGGCCTTCGTGGCTATCCAACCCAGTTTGTTAAGTGTTTGAACAAATTTGTCATGCCAACCGGTCGCCTTTTCCTCGTCGCTGGCGGGGGACTCGGCATCTGCCGACATTTGCGCCAAGAAAGTCGAGTAGAGGATATCGGACTGGAAGCTGGCGTTAGCCAATGGTTCTTAGTGAGGAGTCAAGGAGGCGCAGACACCTTCTGCTGCTCCGTTAAGCCTCCTAGCCATACGATGGACCGTGCGTCGACGGCGGCGTCGCCGAAAGTAGAGGCTTCGCTCATGGTCCAGGCTACTCGAGCGAAAGGGTGGGAGAAGAGCGGTGAAGGGTTGCGCGGACGAGAGGCCGGTGCTATATGGATGACGTTTGGCACCAAGAATGAAGGGTGACAGGAGACGCCGCTAGTACTGCAGCTGCTGTCGAAGTAGGTTCCCGTCCATCAAGCAAAAAGACGAGGTCATCATACGATGGCACGAGGGACTGTCAAAGCGTATCTGCGAGGTCAAGACCATCGTACCAAGCTGGTGCTAAGCCGTCTGGGCGTCCACTTCTTCAGTAGCTCTCGTCTCCCCAGAATGCAATGTAGAAGTATCTTTAGCAGAGGGAAGCCATATCTTGCCATATACTCGTGCAGATAGATAGTGGACGTCGATGCCAACGCGCCCACACGCGCGACAGCCGCTAAGCCCGTTCCGTTCCGGACGGTACACCATCAACAGTAGTGAGCACAGTACACATAAAGCTGTCTGATATTGCTATAGCAAGGCGATGCGAAGATGAGCGCCGGTGGCAACGTCTCAGCGCGCACGAACGTGGCGCCGCGAGCGCACGGCAACGGCCGATGCGTTTCCCGCTTCGAACCTCGCGCGCAGCTCCGTCATCTCAACTGCTACTGCTCGTCGCCGGTCGAACCCAATGAGCTCGTCGCCGCCCGCGGCCAGCATCCCATTACCGGCCTCGCCGCCGCCCGCGGAGTCCGAACACGACGAGGAACCGAGCTCGATATCTGCGCGGCTGGACGCGTCTGGGACTTCAACACCGGCGGACTCGGCGGCGGCTGCAGAGGACGCACAGACCACCGCACCGGCGCCAGACGTCGTCGTCCAGCACCCCTCCCCAGTGCCATCCTCCACACCCGCGCCAGAGCACGAGCCGCGCTCGCCGCCTCCACCGACATCCACAACCCCGAACCCAACCCAGACACAGTCCGAGCTTCCGCCCGCACCAAGTACACCCTCGACCGCGCCGCCCCCCACACCACCCGTCAAACCACGCGGCGCGGAGGCGCTCCGGCGAGACAGCGTGATGACGATGGGCAGCGGCGCCTTCTCGCCCGGCCAGTCGACCGTCTCCCTCGCATCCGTCCCCGCCTCCACCGGCAATGGGCCCGCACACAGACGGAGCCTCACCATCTCCCGCAGCTCTTTGGGTGGCGAACGCACGTCGCATGTCTCTGCGGTGCTTATTACGAGCGCGCTAGACACCATTGCGAGCAGTCGGGAGGCGAAGCGCGCGCCGGCGCTTAAGAGCGCGGTGGATAGGGCGCTCGAGCTGATCAGAGGCGGCGAGGCGGGGAGCAGGGTTAGGGAGGTGTTTGAGCCGTTAAGGTTGGCGTGCGAGAGCCGGGCGGAGAAGCTGCAGGTCGCGAGTTTGGACTGCATCGCGAAGCTCATCGCGTACGGGTTCTTCGTCGAGGACTACGGCTTCCCTCATCCCCCGCCCCCTTCGAACGTTGCAAGTCCACCGCCGAGCCCGGCGCCGGGCCAGAGCGCGCACGCGAGGAATGGAAGTGATGCGGAGGGTGCGGGTGGGGGCGGGGCGCTGGTGGATGTCGTTGTGGGCACGATCACGGCGTGCCATACGGAGAACTGCAGCGATGCTGTCAGTTTGCAGGTCGTAAAGGCGTTGCTCGCGCTCGTGTTGAGCCCGACGACGCTCGTGCATCAGAGCAGTCTCCTCAAAGCCGTGCGTGCTCTCCATCATACTTGACAATGATCTATTATTAACGTGTAACAGGTCCGGACGGTATACAACGTCTTCCTGACGTCCTCGGACCCCGTGAACCAAACAGTCGCCCAAGGCGGCCTCACCCAGATGATCAACCACGTCTTTGCCCGCTGCGCCGTGTCCACCTCTACCACCGCGCAATCAACCTCGACCACGCCTCCCGCGGACGCGTCGGGGAGCAGCTCGCCGCCGACGCCCGCGCAGGTGCTCGAGCAGGCTCGGGCGCGCGTGAATGGCGATGCGAGGGATAACGGAGACGGCGCGCTCGATACGCCCGTAGGCGAGAACGCGCCGCTCGCGCCGTCGCCCATACCCGCTACGAACGGCCACGCGCTCCCTCCCCCAACCAACGGCGACGCCCACCCCCATGATCCCCAGCCCTCCGAAGACGGAGACGGGCGACACGAGCTCACGACGAACGACCTCTTCCTCAAAGACGCCTTCCTCGTCTGCCGCGCGATGTGCAAGCTTACGATGAAGCCGCTCACGACGGAGGCCGAGCGCGATCTAAGGAACCATGCGACAAGGACGAAGTTGTTGAGTTTGCATATGGTGTTGGCGATACTGTGCGTTCAAGCTCCCCTTCCATCACTGTACAGGACTGATTGGTGGAACAGGCAACAACACATGCACGTCTTCGTCGCGCCCGACGCGGTCGTGTGGTCCGGCAGCGGGCATGCCCCCGCCAGCTTCATCGATATGACGAGCCAGTACTTGTGTCTGACGCTCAGTCGGTACGTGTGCTCTATCGACCGCTTTCGTGTATTCTGGGCTATGTGTGGAATGTGTGGACTTCGGGTTAGGCTGGAGGTTCAAAGGGGATGTGATGATCAGCTGGATATGTGTTAGATGGATCGGACGAGCTGCGTGGAGGCTGGACGACGGGCTAGGCGCGCGTTGTACGGCGCAAGACTGCAAAGCGCTCCAACGCACTGCCACTATACGTCCCGCGCTCAAACTTGCTATCATGTGCTACGTGCGCGCGCATGTCAGTCGAGAGCGGTCCAGCAAACAATGAGCAATGACCAGCCGTAGATGCGCGCGTCTCAGCGAACTGCTCTTCGTTGTTGTCGCTGTCGCTCTTGACTGTTCGCGCCCACGTTCCCCTTCCTAACTTTGGATCAACTCGTGAAATAGAGATGTGGCTGACGATTGATATTGTATAGGAATATGACGAGCCCGGTGCCGCAGGTGTTCGAGCTCAGCATCGAGATCTTTTGGCAGATGGTCCAGGGTCTACGGACGAAGCTCAAGGTGCGCCTCTCCCTCTCCCTCGCCCGTGGACGTCTTCTATACGTCCTGACACGGTGTTACAGCAAGAGATCGGCGTGCTCTTCCACGAGATCTTCCTCCCCGTCCTCGAGCTCCGCACCGCGACCGTCCGGCAAAAGGCCATTCTGCTCGGCATGGTCCGCCGTCTGTGCGCCGACCCGCAAGTTATCGTGGATCTGTACATCAACTACGACTGCGACTCGAACGCGCCGGACAACATCTACGAGCAGTGCGTTCCCTCCATCTCAACATCCCAGCATACGAAACCCAGTACTAACCACGAGCGATACAGCCTGATGAACATTATCACCAAACTCTCCGGCTCCGTCGGCGGCTCCTCCACATCCGATTCCAAATCCAAAGACGCCCAACCGCCCTCCGCCCCTCAATCCCCGCCAGCACACAAATCACAGCTCCCGCCCTCTCTCACGACGAGCGCTTTAGGATTGCCCGAGGTGCCCGGCAGCGGCGCAACAACCGAGGCGCAGCTGCGGCGCCAGGCGCTCGAGACGCTCGTCGCGGTGCTCAGATCACTCGTCACGTGGGGTATCACGGCGCCGAAAGAGCGCGAGAAGGCCGAGGCCGAGCGCGAGCGGGAGGCGGCGGCGCGCTTCGCGGCGAGCGCGTCGACGGATAGACTCAACGGCAATGCCACGCCCGACCGTGGTGCCTCCACGCCCGACCTCAACGCGGACGACGACCCGAGCCGGTTCGAGAGCGCGAAGCAGAAGAAGACGACGCTCGCGGAGGGGCTGAGAAGGTTCAGCTTCAAGCCGAAGAAGGGGCTCGAGTTCTTTAGGCAGAACGGGTTTTTGGAGGGACGGGAGCCGGCGGTGGTCGCGCGGTTTTTGTTGGAGACGGAGGGGCTGAGTAAGGCTGCTATTGGGGAGTATCTGGGCGAAGGGTGCGTTATCCATCTTTGCATTATATGGAAGGGTTTGCTGATACGGGTGTGTAGTGACGCGGAGAACATCGAGACGATGCATGCGTTTGTGGACCAGATCGATATGCGCAATATGAGCTTCATCGCAGCGCTGCGCAACTTTTTGCAGGCGTTCAGGTTGCCGGGCGAGGCGCAGAAGATCGATAGGTTCATGTTGAAGTTCGCCGAGCGGTATATCGAGAGTAATTCGAATACGCCGTTTGCCAATGCCGGTGAGTAGTGCTCTATTTGCGTCCAGGGGTGTTGATACTGATGATGACTCGACCACGCAGACGCCGCCTACGTCCTCTCGTACTCGGTAATCCTTCTCAACACGGACGCGCACAACCCGCAGATCAAGAAACGCATGACAAAAGACGAGTTCATCCGGAACAACCGCGGGATCAACGACAACGCCGACCTGCCCGCCGACATGCTCAACGAGATCTACGACGAGATCACGACGAACGAGATACGCATGAAGGGCGAGCTCGAGGCGTCCATCATGAAAGATCCCAGCGCGGCAGTGGCCGCCGCGCCCGGCGGACTCACCGGCACGCTCGCGACCGTCGGCCGCGATCTGCAGCGCGAGGCATATATCCTCCAGTCGAGCTCGATGGCGAACAAGACGGAGGCGCTCTTCAAGACCATGGTCCGCGCCCAACGCCGCGCGGGCTCGACCGTCGGCGGCGACGTCTTCCACCGCGCGAGCCACTTCGTGCACGTCAGGCCGATGTTCGAAGCCGTATGGCTCAGCCTGCTCGCCGCGCTCTCGGGGCCCTTACACGAGACGGACGCGCTGGACGTCGTCGAGCTGTGCCTGGAAGGTTTCAAGTGCGCGATCCGGATCGCGTGCTTCTTCGACATGGAGCTCGAGCGCAACGCGTTCGTCACGACGCTCGCCAAGTTCACGTTCCTGAACAATCTGGGCGAGATGAAGAGCAAGAATATGGAGGCGATCAAGGCGTTGCTGGACGTGGCCGTGAGCGAGGGGAATAATCTGAAGGGCTCGTGGCATGAGGTGCTGAGCTGCGTGAGCTCGCTCGAGCATATGCAGCTTATCACGTCCGGCGTCAATATGCCCGACGCGCGCAAGGGCGGGCGCACGAAGGCGCTGCCGAACGAGGCGCTCGCGCACGAGAGCCGCAGCACGCATATCACCGTCGCGGCGGACATGGTGTTTTCGCTCAGCCATCATCTGTCGGGCACGGCGATCGTGGACTTCGTGCAGGCGCTGTGCGACGTGTCGTGGGAGGAGATCCAGAGCAGCGGGCTGAGCCAGCATCCGCGGCTGTTCAGTCTGCAGAAGTTGGTCGAGATCTCGTATTATAATATGGGGCGGATCAGGCTGGAGTGGTCGAATCTGTGGGATATTCTTGGGGAGCATTTTAACCAGGTGCGTTTTGTATGATTTAGGTTGAGGTATGTGTGCTGATGAGTGTTGTGCACCAGGTCTGCTGCCACAGTAACCCGCACGTCGGCTTCTTCGCGCTCGACTCGCTCCGCCAGCTCGCGATGCGCTTCCTGGAGAAAGAAGAGCTCCCGCACTTCAAGTTCCAGAAGGACTTCCTCAAGCCGTTCGAGTACACCATGAACCACAACCCGAACCCCGAGATCCGCGACATGGTCCTGCAGTGTCTTCAACAGATGGTCCAGGCGCGCGTGCAGAACATGCGCTCGGGCTGGCGCACGATGTTCGGCGTCTTCTCCGCCGCGTCGCGCGTGCCGACCGAGCGCATCGCGGGCTCGGCGTTCGAGATCGTCACGCGGCTGCACAAGGAGCACTTCACGGCCATCGTGCGCTACGGCGCGTTCGCGGACCTGACGGTGTGCGTCACGGACTTTTGCAAGGTCGCGAAGTACCAGAAGATCAGCCTGCTGGCGATCGCGATGCTGAGGGGGACGATCCCGATTATGCTCGCGACGCCCGAGTGCGGGCTTGCGCCGACTGGCGGGACTGCGGCGGGTACGGCCGGGGACGACCCGATGATCCGGTTCTGGTACCCCGTGCTGTTCAGCTTCTACGACGTGATCATGAACGGAGAGGACCTCGAGGTCCGACGGCTGGCGCTCGACAGTCTGTTCAGCACGCTCAAGCGCTACGGCGCGGCGTTCCCGGTCGAGTTCTGGGACACGGTCACGCAGGAGCTGCTGTTCCCGATCTTTGCGGTGTTGAGGAGCAGCCAGGATCTGAGCAGGTTTAGCACGCAGGAGGATATGAGTGTGTGGTTGAGCACGACGATGATTCAGGCGTTGAGGGATCTGATCGATCTTTATACGTTTTACTTTGAGATCTTGGAGCGCTTCCTCGATGGCTTACTGGACCTATTATGCGTGTGTATCTGCCAAGGTACGCTTCTGCTTCCTCCTTCAAGCGCTCTTTCGCTGATTACGCTCTTTTAGAAAACGACACGCTTGCACGGATAGGCACGTCATGTCTGCAACAACTGTTGGAGAACAACGTGAAGAAGCTCAGCCCGGCACGATGGGACCGCGTCGCGTCAACGTTTGTCAAGTTGTTCAAGACGACAACACCGCATCAGCTCTTCGATGATAGCCTACGCGTAGAGATCAACAGTGCATCACCTGAACCTCAAGACGCATCCGAGGGCAACGACTCGACTATCCTTCCCGCACCGCTGTCGCCGTCTCAGGAGGGTGCGCCGGCAACGGGCAAGCCGAGCCTCCACGAACGACGACGCATCTTCAAGCAGATCATCGTCAAATGCGTGCTGCAGCTCCTGCTCATCGAAACAACGAACGAGCTCCTCCGGAACGAAGACGTCTACTCCACGATCCCGCCGCAGAACCTGCTGCAGCTCATGCAGGTCCTCGACCACTCGTACCAGTTCGCGCGGATGTTCAACGGCGATAAGGAGCTCCGGACCGGGCTGTGGCGCGTGGGGTTCATGAAGCATCTGCCGAACTTGCTTAAGCAGGAGTCTTCGTCCGCTGCTACGCTCGTGCACGTTTTGTCGCGCATGTACTTCGACCCGCGAGCGGAGCATCAGGCCGCACGACCGCAAGTCGCCGAGCGACTATTACCGCTCGGTCTAAGGGTACTGCAGGACTACAACTCTCTGCGCTCGGACACGCAGGCGAAGAACATCGCGGCGTGGACGCCCGTCGTGGCCGAGATCGTGCAGGGCTTTGTACGGCTGGACGACCGGGCGTATAACCGGTACTTGCCGGCGATATACCCCGTTGCTGCGGAGCTGCTTGCAAGGGATACGAGTCCGGAGGTCAGGGAGAGCTTGCGGGATTACTTTATGAGGGTCGGGTACTCGCAGGGGATCGTCGAGCGGCCGGCATAGGGAAGAGTGGACTTGTTGGGCCGCGGTTGCTCGTTCTTGCGGATTGATTGTGTGATGTGGTTATTGTATTCGCGTTCGCGTTCTATCTACTTAGTACTGTAGGACTGTGGATCTTCATTTATGGCGTATTTGTTCTCTATATGCTGGGTTTCTGTCTTCGGTCAGAGCTCCCTTGGGCTAGCGTGGGGTCGAGGTGCGGTGTGTAAGAGTGTGTTCGGAGAGTGGGAATCGGATCGGACCTGTCGGCCGATCGATGGTCGCGCGCGCGTGAACAGAGAACGCGTCGCGTATGTTGGTCTTGACGTCCACCATCTTCACAATGCGTACATAGCAAAATCTGGCTTCGCTCTTCCAGAGACATCCTTATTGTTGGTAATCAGTATAGCTTTTGAAGTAGTCCCGACTCGGTCGTACAGAGCATGCAAGGATCGCACAGGGAATCGGCACACAGTTTTAATGGCATTCCGGGCAACAAAAGCTACTGAAGAAGCTGAAACACATAATCATCCGATGCTGGTCGTTCACCACGCGCTATTCTTACAAAAGATAAAGGAAAGACTGCCATTGGGCAGGTACGAATCACTACGCCGTCCCGCGTTCAGCCGAGGTTGATGTTCGCGATGAAGTCCTGGACGGTGTTGCCAAGCTTCTCGAGGACGGCCTCTCTGACCTTGGCGTAGAAGCTACTGTTGAGGGTCATGGCCTGATAACCTGATGCACTTCGTCAGTATGACTGGTTTCTGCCAGGTCATGGAGTAAGGACACACCCGCGCGGAAGCTGACCGAGCTCGATCCGAAGGAGAAGAAGAGAATGTCGAGGACCTCAATGCTAGCGCTGAAGGTATGAGCCGTAAGTTTGAACACGGGGTCATCGCCCGAGCTCCTGTGCAACGAGACGCATTAGCATCATCCCCACGATGACAGGTCGAGCGAAGACGTACACGACCGTGCCGACTTGGAAGTTCGCGCTCTGAGCTGACTTGGCGCTGTTGTTGTAGAGCCTGTACGCGTCCTTGTTGGCCCCGCTCTTCAAAGAATCGATGGTCTTCACGAGCAGAGGCAGCTCGTTCGGGGAGAGGATCGCCTTGGCTATATCAAGGACGAGCGCGGACACGTCTCCGTAATCGTCAGTGTTGTTGATCTTGTCAAGGCTGGTGATAACATGGCTTTTGTAAGCTTCACAGCATAAGGAGATCGAAGTGAACATGCTCATACGCGAATCGCTCGACGATCCAGCCGACCGTCTCGAGGACCTTGCGGTACTCGTCGTACCATTCGTCGACCTGGGTCTGGCGGTTGAACTTGGCATTCGCGGCCAGCTGGGCCAGGAGGACCGAGTTCATAACGTCCGCCTACAGACATCGTGTAAGGTTCCACCGTTCAGCGTCGAATAGGGAGAGGAGACCGACCTTCATTTGGCCGGTGATGTTCGCCGCGAACGAGCTGCAGACACCGTCGTTGACGAGGGCACTCTCTTCGTTGTCAGACAGAGTGATTCGGCCGTTCTTGTCGTAGAAGCCGAGGTCGAGGCCGGCGATGAAGTCGAGCGTTTGCTGAAGGTTGCGAGACGACATGGCTGCGAGGAGCGAGAGAGCTATACAAGGCTGGTTGAGCTGGATGCTTTGCCTGTTCTTTCACCGACGAGTGCACTGTGTCTTTTATACCAGTTCCAGTGAGTTCACGTGTATGAAGAATCGCGCAGAATACCCAAGTCGAGTTCCAGTGCTCGCGAACGCCTCTGCGTTCAGCTCAGCTCTGAATGCCGAGTATCGGCATTGCGCGGGGAGCCTGTGCTTCTTGCACGTTCTCATGGACTGTGGATGTTCGGCGCTTCAGAGCCGGCGACGATGCACCACCGGCGAAGAATGGCCCAGCATGCTCGAGATCGAAGCCGCAGGACTTCGGAGCTTCGGTCGCTCGGGTGTCACTCTGCTACCATGTCATGCCTTGGTCCTTGGAGGTGTCTGCACGACGTGCAAAGTTAGTATTAGACGATGCCCCTCTTTCATATTTTAAGACACTGATGCTCACCACTTAGACCTCATATTTGATCACGAGGAAACTCCGCAGGGATTCCTTGTCGAGACTGTTCTGAATGAAACGACGTTTCTGCGGCATTCTGAAGTTGGTGTACATATTCCATAGAATTTGAGGTGCTGAAGCCACTTAGCAATACGCAATATAGCATCAGAGTCTTGACATGGGCATCGAGGCGTACGGATCATTGTAAAGCAGAACGGTACAAAAATAGTCAGACAGCTGGCTACAACGCCGCAGAACATTCCTTTGAAATGTGAGGGAAGTTCGTCGACGACGAGATGTCAGTTCACCGCTCCGAATTGAAGCAGAGCCACGTCATGTGCGAACCTGTAGAAGCAGTCCATATACACGGAGAATATGGCCAGGTTGAGAGGGAAGCCGAGCGCTGACAGGCGATTTGTACGACATGCGAGCTCACCGACAATTCACGAGGAGGAGCAGGGTGTGGAGCATGTGCAATGCCGATGGTCTCCCTCTCCTTCTCAAAGTAATTTGTGCATATCTACGACGCTCCGGGGCGCAAAGCTCATGATCGGCGACCTTGGAGACAAGACGGCTGCCATCCGGGATCGACAAACCTCGCATCCAAGGCTAGTACAGTAGCGCATGCTTGTGCTTGTATAGGTGAGATGTGCACGGAATCTAGTAGAGGTAAGATACGTGCATCGTGCATGCATCAGCCACCAGGGCGTTGAGGTCGCCAGACGGCGAAGATGGGAGGGCGAGCGAAGCGTCGAAAGCCCCAAAGAATCACGACGGCGTGAGTCTCGATCCGGCCCGGGATCCGGCCTCCAGGGTTAGGGTTAGTTTGAGCGCGCACTTTTATCTCTACCCCGTCGACGTCGTGTTGTGCAATGTTGTTTGACAGTTGTGGGTCATTAACTGGCGTTCTCTTGTGCCCCTTTCCTACTTCTGACTTGACGGCTCGCAACCTGCTGCCCGCCGTGCTCACGGCAAAGGGACAAGCGGGATTGGGTTGGCATCACTTGGGCATCACTATGCTGCAGAGCGACTGAATTGATACGAAGACGCATGCATTCTCCGTTCTCTACACAGTGGGATAAATCTCATGCTGTCATCGGGCTCTAAAATGTTGCGGGAAGAGTTCTAGGCGCGACGCCACAGAACATTCCCTCGAAGATGGTCGCGCCGCGTGTCGGGGTACTGTCGAGTACCCCGTCGCCAACCGAAAAGGAGTAAGAAACTATCGACGTCTGCCAGCTCGAGAAGGGTCAGAAGAGATCCAACTACCACATAGGGTAAGGAAAGAGCTCCAGTGCATAACTCAAACGACGTACGGGTTCGTCCGCAAGGCCACATGGGGTCCATTTCGACGGTTCACGCGTCGCAAGAGTTTGAGTATGCAAAACGGCACTGAAGTCTTTCCGCGGGTTCAGTGCTTGACGTGTTCCATATGGCTGAGGTATAGCCCGACGGTCTACCAAACAGATCTGGAGTGACTGCTGTGAGCTAAACTATACCGGTATAAGAAGACGGTAGCCCCTCACCCTCTCCAGGAGTAGCAGCCGCGGCCTCTCTTGTTACCCTTCACCACCCTCGTCAGCATAACTATGAGCGACACCACCAGGCTAGTCGGTGACGCTGCTGTCGACGCACGATCCATCGTATGGCTGCGGGGCTTGACAGAGCAGCAGAAGGTGACTGTAGACCTTCGACTGTAGCGTCCAAACCCACTGGCTAACGCCGTCATCTAGTCTGACATCCTCTGCTCGACTCTCCTGGCGCAACTGTCGGCGGAGGCTGAATCCCCCGCTGGCGACGAGAGCAAGGCGACTCAATGGTACAACAAGTTTATCGGTACGCTTGGCAACGTGGGCTGGGTGATCAGAAAGTCCGCGTGAGTGAAAACAGTCGCGTATAATGAGTCGTATGTTAGAACTCACATGCATTACAACAGCTCCTCGGGCGTGAAAGAAAGCCTTATCAAGGGACCCGTCGCGGATACCATTCTCAATGCGCTCGAAGCCGACGAGAACGCCGACAAGGAACTTTATAGCTCCGTGGCGCGCGAGCTGATCGACATGTTGCGCGCCGGATACCATTCCAAAGCCGAGAGTGTTCTTGACGCGGCGTCCATCTCTTCGTCGGCGCACTTCGCAGGAATACAACTCGCTGTCGCCGAGTGAGTAGGCTATACATCGAGGAAATAGCGTCGTGCAGCTCACATTGTATGATGCGATGTAGGAGCGTCGACGATTCTCTGGTCTTGACGATCTTCGGCTACTTCTACTCTTCTTCGAACAACATTGGCACCGCGCTATGGCATCCGATACAGGAGGGCGCCGCTGTCAGTATAAAGCAATGTCAGTTTTTCACTTCAATCACCGAAACGACATTGCACGCACGCTCATATCCTGCCAGTCTTCGTTCAACTTGCTCTGAACGAGAGCGTATATGCGGGAGTGAGGGAGGCCGTTATCAAGAAACTCGAGGAGGCCGACAAGATGGGGTTGATAGTTTCGCTCTGAGCTGGAGCTGCACAGCGCTTGAAGCTTGAAGCCCAGTCCTTCTCTTATATGTGTATGTTACAGACTGAGTTCTCTGCTCGCTCGGATACGGACATGACCGAGATCAAGACTGCGAGGCAGCATCGTGGCAACTGGATCTTCATGATGGAATTCATATACTTCGTAGACTGTATACAAAAACGTCAATGCATCCCGACTATTTCCCCAAATCAAGACGCCAATTATTGACAACCCGAACACTCCATTCATCGCACTCTCCAGCGCCGGCGCGCGTTTGGCTCCGCAGGGATTGGCGATGGTGTCCGGCGCGCTCGTGATGAGCACCGCGCTGACATGACTCGTCTGTCCGCCGCCGAGTGAGCTGCGGGAGGTGGTGAGGGTCCGTCTGTGCGCGGACTGTATTGGGTGCAGGATTCCAGATGTCGGCGGCGGCGGCGAGCGCGGCCCAAATCCTGGCCCGGGCGTGGAGTCGGGCGTTGGCGAGGGCTGCTTGACGATTACATCTGGTGCCGGTGCGATGGTCTGTGCGTCTTTGAGTGCAGGTTCAACATGCGCCGCTGAGTCCGCCGCGGTTGCAGTTTCAAGCCGCGCCGACATCGAGCTCGGCTCCTCGGACTCCGCTGGCGGCGGCGAGGCCGATGGTGGGATGCTGGCCGCGGGCGACGAGCTCATGGTCAGGCGACGAGCAGAGTTGGGATTTGAGATGACGGAGCTGCGCGCGTCCCGAGGAAGGTTCGGAGCTGGGAAACGCGTCGGCCGAGGTCGGCCGTTGCCGTGCGTCTCGCCCGCGCTTCGAGTCTTCGACGTTGCCGCCGGCGCTCATCTTCGCATCGCCTTGCCACAGCCCAGTCAAACAACTTACTGTGCACTTAGCTCGCTACCATCGATGGTATACCGCCCGGAGCAAAGCGGGCTTGGCGGGCGCATTGGCAATTTGGCATC
>UWZB01000335.1:148448-162889 GCA_900536885.1 Peniophora sp. CBMAI 1063 | reverse complement strand
ACACCATCCAGTGCCACTCGAGGAGTATATGGTAGTATCTGGATAAGCTTCCCTCCGCTAACGACATTCTATGGGCGGCAATCATAAGAACTTTCAAAGCGCTCTAGAGGTCGTATTGAGCACGCACGGATTCCGCACGTATCGGCATAAAGCTGTAATGATATTTTGGGCATACAAGGGCTAATACTGTCAATGGAGAAGCGGACGCCTCATCGGTACTAAGCGGGTTGATCCCAACTCCGTACGACGACCTTGCCCTCGCAAATACGCCATGAGAACCCCACGTTCCCATCATATGATGACATCCGTTTTGAGCTTGATGGACAAGACACCCACTTCGACAGCAGCAGTAGTAGCTACTAGCGGCCTCTCTTGTCACCCTTCATTTTTGGTCAACATCACCTAAGCTTATATAGTGCCGGCCTCTCGTCCGCGTCACCCTTTAACCACCCTTCTTCAACCCTTCCGTTCAAGTAGCCATGGGCGACACCTCCAACGCTGCCGTCGACGCACGGTCCATCGTATGGCTCGAAAGCTTGACAGAGCAGCAAAAGGTGCCTGTGCCTCTTCGACTCTTCATCCGCATCCAAAACCATTGGCTAACGCCAGCATCCAGTCCGATATCCTCAACTCGACTCTCCTGGCACAACTGTCGGCGGATGCAAAGTCCCCCGTCAGCGACGAGGAAAATGCGAGCGAGTGGCACGACAAATATGTTCAAACACTCAGCAGCCTTGGCTGGGTAGTCACGAAGTCAGCGTCAGTGACCATCATCGCTATATGTTGGGCCAGATCAAGACTCACGCGCTGCAACTAGCTCTTCGGACGTCGAACATAGTCTCGTCGGAGAATCCGTGGCAGATACAATTCTCAGTGCGCTCAGAGCCGACGAGAACGCCGATTCAGACAAGGAGCTACATGAGTCTGCGGCTCGGGCGGTCGAGTTGTTGCGCCCCGGATCCCATCCCGAAGCCGAGAGTGTTCTTAATGCAGCGTCAATCTCTTCGTCGGCGCAGTATGCAGGAGTACAGCTCGCTATTGCAGGGTGAGCAGGCTACACACCGATGTCCTCGCGCCGTGCAGCTCACCTCGTACCGCACGATATAGGAACGTCAACGATTCTCCGTCCTTGACGATCTTCAGCTACTTCTACTCTTCCCCCGACACCATCACCACCGCGCTATGGCATCCGATACAAGATGGAGCTACGTTCAGTATCAAGCAATGTCAGTCTTTCTTTTTTAGCTCGATCACCGGAGCGACGCTGATACCCTGGCCAGTTTTCGTCCAGATCGCACTGAACGAGAGCGTGTATGAGAGAGTTAGGGAGGCTGTCGTAGGGAAGCTTGAGCGGGTCGGCGACAAGATAGTTTCGCTCTGAGGCAGTGACTATGGGTCTGCACAGCACCTAATGTCCAGCGTGTCTTTGAAACTGCGGGCCAGGGGTATGACATCTATATCATCATAATGACATCCGTATCCTAAATATCAAAACACAAATGCTTCCCGTCCGATCTCCAAAGCGAGACACCGACCACCCCGAAGGCCATATCCACCGCTGGGCTATCCCATGGTGCTGTCCAATTGCAGATAGAGGCGTGTTGAGCTTCCGCCGGTACCCGTGGCGATTGAGGCTGTGGAGGTGCGAAGCGTAAGGACAGGTATTCTCTACAACGGCGGGATAGGCCTCACCAACACGCACATCTCCTACGGATCTACTACGTTCTGGCGTCTGATTCGACACGAGGACTCCGATATGGGGCCCGACGCGTATGAGATCGTTCGACAGCACCCAAGAGTCGCCGCAACGCCAGTGCGGACGAGAAGGGCGGTCCTTGTCTTATCGAGTATCTGCATTCCCTCGGTCAGACTCCTGAATCATATGCAGGCTATGTACGGACCTGTCTGAGAAGCTGTACTGGATCCCATCGACAGAACTTGCGCGCCGTCCCAAGGGGCTTGCCATGACCTTGCCAACCGTCGTCCTAAACCTCAACAGCATGACGCGGCCTCATCCAACTCGGCTTATCGTACATCTCCGAACCCGTCCCAGTACCGGCGCGGGGAACGACAGACGGCAATGGAGAGGGTGTGCGTCTTCGCTAGCGTGACGACGAGCGCTGGAAATACGCTCAACGCGTGGGTATAGGACAGTGTTCAAGTGCTGGCCGCGTCATTGAGAGTGTTGATCGCATGGGCGCACCGAACACCGCAGGTGGCAGGGTGACGCGGACATCGTATGCGAGCTCGCGCTTATACAGGGGTCACAAGCGAGCAGTCGAAAGTGCGCTAGTGGGCCTTGTCGGTTCGCGACTGTGGAGCGCTTGTGCATTCGGACCGGTGGCGACTGGAGTGGCGGTGGCGATCCCCTTCTGAGTAACGGCCGAGTTGGTGACGATGGTGAGGGCTGAACTGGCATCGGATGTGATGGATACGGCGCGCGCGCGCAAGAGTCCTCGATGGCCCGTATGCGCCATATCCGAGAGTGGATCCCTACCGAACCAATTCGAGTTCTTCGGCAGAACGCTATCCTGTACATACGACTCATAAATTCTTCATTCGGGAAAATGCAATAACGCAGGACGGTGTACGCACGCTTCAAGCAGCTTCGTCCGTTTCACACCGCTGAACTTCTGTATTCCAAGCTCTGATAGCCGCCACAACGACGTCCGCCAACGAGCATCCACCGCCTCCTCCCTCTCCACCATTATTCCGTCCCTCAAATATTGTGTCTGATCAGGCGCCGGACTCGCGGATGGGCTTTGTACGCTGGGATCCGGAGACGAGGCTCCATTCTTCGACGAAGAATCCGTATGTGATGCACTTGGAGATTCCGTCTAACCTCGCGCACCCCACAGCCCCGCCTCGATGAGCGCGAGCGCTTTATCCGCCGCACCCTTCGGCGCCCGCGCCTGCTTGGCTTCGCGCGAGCTGGCGATGATGTGAAGCGCGCTACAAAGACATAGGATGTCTATTCTCCATCTAGCGAGCTCCGGGAGATAGTAAGGTTCCGCCTCTGCGCCGGTCGGTTGCCGGCGCAGACGGATGCGCGGTAGACGGGAGGTCGGAGGGGTGATACGGCATCCCTTGCCGCGCGGTATGACGGGTGGGGTTGGAGAAAGCGTAGTGTACGAGGTACTAAGCGCGGGCGGGGACTCGGACGGTGCTGGATACGGGGTACCGCATAGCGGTGGACGCGCAGAGTGCAGTTCGACGCGCCTGGCTGCGCTGGACGGAGGCTGGGAAAGACGCGTCGGTCGTTGCCGCGCCCCGGTCGCCTCGGCCGCGCCTTGGCCACACGCCAATCTGTACAGCTACCATGGGTGCATGAATACACAAAGACATGATGTCCACGCCAGGTTCTTCGTGCATAACGAGATACATATCTTCAGTCCTGTTGGAATTTCTCGACAGGGTTGGTGCGCGAGCGCTTAGACTGGGCTTAGACTCGGACGAAGTTGCACAGCTTTGAACGGCCTTCGTGATGCCTGACTGCATAGCGCTCAAAGTGAAAGAAGCTCTATCGCTACAGTCCTTTCGACGATCTTGGGGATTGGAACGCGTTCCGACCCATCTCTTCACCGACCCACCATGCCAATCTCGTTTTCCTCTCCCTTTAGGTCCTCAGCCAAACGTAGCGTTATCTCAAGAGCCAACGTCGTACAATCTGTCACTATCGAAGACCGTGGAGACATTTCTCCGTTGGAGAAAGAGCAAGACGTTCGTACGTGCACTACGTATCGGTGAAATGCGCGACTCTCACCATCGATCTTTCATCTCAGATCCATCCACCAAGCTACACAGTGCGCCAGCTCGGTTGCGCCTAGTTTAGTCCGCATGGCTGATGCTATCATCTGTATTCGCAGGAGCTGCTGCAATAGCTGCAGAGATCGGCTGGCAAGGAACGAAGGAATTGTTGTACCTGCTGAGGGATTCGACGGATGTCTTTCCGCCGCTGAAGTCATGCATCGGAGGATTGGTGGCGCTCGTCGAGATATGCGAGGTGAAAGAGACGCGACATCGTTACGTTCTTCCTGAGGGCTCACGATACTAATAGCGGGCGCAAGGTGTCTCGAAAGGAATGCTGGATGTGACCGGGCGACTCGACCGTGTA
Organism: Peniophora sp. CBMAI 1063; assembly: GCA_900536885.1. Taxonomy (NCBI): domain Eukaryota; kingdom Fungi; phylum Basidiomycota; class Agaricomycetes; order Russulales; family Peniophoraceae; genus Peniophora; species Peniophora sp. CBMAI 1063. Next base: position 158,775 of record UWZB01000335.1, on the reverse strand, counting down.
ATGGGCCTTCTCGCGAAGCGTTTGGCACAAGATAACGCATCGCTCATATCGAGCGCGATCGACGACCAGATGCAGTATGTTGATTCTTACCGTCCATCTCAGGATGTACTCGTTTCTGACCAAGGTCTATAGTGTACTCTCTGGAGCGCTCGTCAAGTTGGAGACCATGAAATGGCAGGGAGCATTCGCTCGTGTCATACAAAGCAGATCTCTTCAAGGGGAAGTTGAGAGCATATGCCGCACTGTCGTTGACGCGATACAGGAGATACAAGTAATGTACCATCATTCTGAGTACATGCATGCACTCACGAGGTCTCCAGCTCTCGATTGGTTTGCTCGTTGAGAGAAACACAGGGGCGATTCTTCAGGTGTTTCAAAAATTCCATTACACTATACGTTTAGATACTGAGAGATGATAAGGAAATGGTCTTTCAGAGTCTCGGTCGCGCAAAATCGGCGGCATACACCGCCGCGACGGCTCCCTACGGGATACAAAGGAGAAGCTGCACGCCGGGTACGCGTGTAATGGACCTTGACCACATCATGAAGTGGGCAGTACGCACCCGATACGAACGCACCCAACCAGTCTTCTGGTTGAATGGGCTAGCTGGGCAGGGGAAAACCACCATCGCGTACACTATCTGTGAGCGTCTGGAACGGAAACGGGAGGACATATCAATGGTCTCGCTCTTTTGCGCACGCCAGTTGGATAGCCATGAGGAGAAGCTTCTAGTGTCTACCCTTGCCTTTGAACTCGCCGAATGCTCCGCGTCGTATGCGTCCGAGCTCCGCCGTGCACTACAACAAGAACACAATCTCGGAGACCAGATATTGAGCGTGCAGATGTCGAAGTTGCTCATCGGGCCATGGAAGCGAAGTGCGCACGCCCGAGCGGAGTTTCAACCGACGATTCTGGTGATCGACGCGATCGACGAGAATGATGCAGGGTTGGAGTTCGTCTATTCGCTTCTATCCGCCATGCACGCAGGGCAGCTCCCGGGTCTTCGCGCGTTCTTCACCAGTCGCCCCGGCCCAGATCTCAAATCGGCGTTCGAGGGCTTGGGAGAGAAGATGGTGTCTATACAGACGATGAACTCTGCTTTGGCCTTCATGTGGCGCGACTCTCTGGATATACGGCTCTACTTGCAGGAAGAGCTCCATACAAAGCTGGACGACGCTACCATTGGCGATGTTACGCGCGCGTCCGCCGGCCTCTTTCTATACGCTTCCACGGTAGCGCGACTAGTCAAGTCGAAGGGCAAGCAAAGAACTCGGCGCGAGCAGGAGACGAGAGTTCGTCGGCTCATCGAGGGCGCAACGGCGTCTCAATCGAAAGACTCTTTCATTGCCGAAGTCGATGTGACTATCCTCGATAGTCTTTATGGCGGTATTCTGCAGGATATGCTTGATGATTTAGACGATGAAGAGGTTTCCGCGAGACTGCATGTTCTCATGACGGTTGTCTGCACCTCCCAGATACTGGATGTGCCCCTCTTAGCTGCGTTGGCGGGAGTGGAAGAGGACCTTGTGAACGCGATGGTTGAGGGCCTGCACGCCGTCCTATACCTTGACGACGATAAGCACGTGTTCTGGTGTCACAACACCTTTCAGGACTATATCCTCGGGACGTATAAGGAGTTCATTCCCCTCACTCGGGCGCGCGTCGTCCAACATTGTCACGAGCTTCTGCGGACTTCGGCCGTCAGTACGACCGCCGAGAGCAGTATAGCTTCTGGCAGTACGCCCGCTTCTAGACCGGCATCCCAACCTACAAAGGCTCAGGTTGACGCTGAGCTGTTCAGGACTCGCGTTCAGCTCATGGAGAACGAGCGCGTCATCCGCGCTACGCTGTCGCAAATGGAGAGTCGTATATCGGACCCATCCAGCCAATAAGCTGTATATCATCACTTGGTGCGCCTGCTTATCTGAATCAGATGTGGTCTGAAGATCTGACGGTCTAACTGGATACATTAGGGATCCGCAACGAACAGGCAGACCATTCTGGAGCGTTTGGGAAGGGCTTGGAGCATGAGGAATATCAACATGTACTTTTGCTTGTACAGTGTAGGTAAACATCTCGGAAGACACATATATAGCCTCATAGAACGTTGCTCGAGGTAGCTACAGCGCATCTGTTCAGATCCCTCTGAGCGCCAACTACGATGGCGATCGCAGTACGCGATGCGCGTCCCTGGACCTCCAAGCCTGTACGAGAGTTACAAGGCAGGCAAAAGATACGGGAAACAGGAGCCTGCGGAAGCATGAGAAGATGCCTATTCACTAGCGTAGTGGCGTACCGGCTGAGTGGCGGTGTGATCGCCTTCCCAGGGCCACAAGCCTGTCGCGTCTTCAAGACGGGGTTGACAATCGGACTCGTCATGGCGTCATGTTCTCTTGGATACGCTACAGATTCAGAGTAGATGAAATCGTGTAGTACTGGATACTCCGGTCGCTGACCATGGTCGAGAGAGAACCGTACTACGTAGCAGCGGTGAACGGAATCGCGAACCGTCACACGTTACACACGCGGTCTCATCACGCCGCGTTTCCGACGTGATGCGCTTTTGCCTCGGACTCTCATGGAGGCTCACGATCGTAGAGCACGGAACAAGCGCCCAATACCATATATGGGGCGTCTTGTACTTTCCAATATGCATCGCGTGGGAGGAGCGCCGGGAGAACTCGAACTCGGCTACATGTGCACAGATATATGGTGGCTATCGTACCTCTAATTAGGCCGTGCACCGCTCGACCTATATTCTGGATTCTACTCACCTTTAGGAGTTGAAATGGACGGAAAGGGCTCGATTGGAGCGTCTATTGCGGGGGAATTGCCAATATCGTGCGTAGCCACAGCTTGCCTCCAGACCCTGTGCTTACTCGTGGTGTACGACAGCCTCTGGCGAGACATACGCATTATCCCGACCTATATCGCCGCAGCTTCAGCCCTCACCTCTTTACTTCTTGCCCTCGTCGGCTTCCGTCACCTTTCTGGCAACAGTGGCGACCACAAAGCAGCCCAGACTGACAACCCTGTCGAACGCAAACCGTTTGCATTGCCATACAGGCTCGTTCGTGCGCTATGCGTGATCGTACTTCTCTCGCTTTATGCATTTGATCTCTTGCGTGGACTGCGGATATCTCCCAATACCCCTATCGCGAACGAGGATGGCGTACGCCTGGCTTTGTTCCTAACTTATGTACGCCTGTATACATTAACTGCCGACTTGAGTCTGATACCTTACAGCTCTACGCCTCTAGCCTGGCCACTATTGACACCACGCTACAATCACCGATCTCTCGCGTAGCAACATCATCTCTTGTACTCATCCTGGCCGCGAGTTTCGCTGTGTACTGTTATCGCGACCTTTGGCCGCTCATGACATACACTCTCAGCCCAGCGGACTCGTATGAGGGTTTGACGCTCTGGATCAAGATTGCGCTGCTCGCAGTCGCAGCCGTCGTCGTCCCGCTTATCATGCCTCGCCGGTCGCCTACACTACTTCATCCCGAGGTAAGCGATGTCCAGATCGCACATGCCTAGCATACTGATACCGGTCAGACTCCTTCAAATTCTCAACGAGAGCTCAACCCGGAACAAACGTGTTCGCTCTTGTCGCTTCTAACATATAGCTTTCTGGACAGCGACATCTACGTCGCGTACACTGCACCGCGCTATACATTCGACATGCTGCCAGAGATTGCCGACTACGACCGGATGTCGTACCTCGTTCACCGCGGCTTCAAGCATCTGGACGTCTTTTCGGGCGCGCCCAAACACCACATCTTCTTCGCACTGACGAGAGTATTCGGTGAGGCTCAGCGCTTCATACCGGCCACAAGCGCTGATAGGCTATGTAGCGTGGGAGTGGGCGCTTCTGGCCGGCACAATGGTCTTGCACGCGGTTACCGCGATATTCGCGCCTATCGGTATCAATCGTCTTCTGAAGTGCGTCGACCTCTCTGTATATAACGATTGGTTGCTGATACTCGCATTCTAGCTATCTGGAGACAGGTGGGGTGGGCGCCACCGTGCGCCCTTGGGTATGGTGTCTATTGATGCTCGTTGGACCGGGTGTGGGATCATTGCTTTCGCAACTGCATGACTTCATCGCCGTGCGTACATACGTTCCTCTTCCCCCATATCACCCAGGAACTGATAGTATGCGGATAGAATGCGACAGTCATCCGCGTGGAGTGCATGATCACCCAGCTTGTTTTCGAGCATGCGCTACGCATTCGCTTAACGGCGAACGGCAGACCTTCGGATGTCCGGGGAGAAGTATCACCTGCGATAATATCCGCAGGTGCGCCACCAGAAGGCGCGGAAACGACCATTGGAGAAGAGCCTGAGGGTCAACATCTGGATACGAACCTTGACAGCCCACCCGTATCTGAGTCCCCTCAGCCCACGCCCGCCGGCGCGACGTCTCAAGGCCAGAATGTGGTAGGGAAGATCAATAACCTTATCACGACCGACGTGCAGAGGATCGCCAATGCTCGCAACATCATGATCACCTGTCTCTTCACTCCGATATCAATTGCCGTATCCGTGTACTTCTTGTACACGCTACTCGGCTGGAGGTACGTTCCCGAATTTGACGCAGGCTATTGTGCAACGTTCGCTCAACATAGATCTAGTACCTTCGTTGGCGTAACCTGCACCATCGCATGTCTGCCCATCCCAGGCTTCCTCGCCAGTCGTATGCAAGGGGTTTTCAAGGTCCTGGCAGAGAAAGCGGACGCGCGAGTGGAGACCGTCTCCGAAGCTCTGAACGTCATCCGTATGATCAAGATGTTTGGCTGGGAGCGCAGGATAGCCGGACGTATAGCCAGTAAGCGCGCTGAGGAGCTTCGCTGGCTACGGCATATCGAGCTCCTTCAGCTGCTCAATAGTTGTGTCACGTAGTGAGTGCCCGCTGCATATCATCGCCTTGCATGATGGTCCTCAATTCATGTGCGCCAGTGTCATTCCGGTACTGCAGATGGTGGCCACAATCGCGACCTTCACTTTAATCATGAAGGAGGAGCTCACACGTACGTTTGTCACGGATTGAGACGATGCACAATCTGACGAGTCTCGCAGCATCCATTGTCTTCCCCGCCATGTCGGTATTCATGGGATTGCGCGGACAGATATCTATGCTATTTGGTGCCTCCGGGACAATACTACGAGGTACGCCGCGTCACAACTGCGCTCGCGCCAACTTGCCTCACATATTGTTAGCCAAGGTCTCCCTCGATCGTATCACGAGCTTCCTCCAAGACTCCGAAGTACTTGACCGGCATACAGACGCGCATCGGCCTCAGTATCCAGACCAACCTGAGCCGTCGCCACACACAACTGTTATCGGCATGCACAACGCATCCTTCGCTTGGGATACGACGAGCCTCCCTAACGAGAATAGTACGATAGCACAACGCGCTTTCACTCTGCGCATCCCCGGCGAACTTCTCTTCGAGCGTGGAAAGATCAACCTGATCGTCGGTCCCACTGGCTCAGGCAAGACCAGCCTGCTGATGGCATTGTTGGGCGAGATGCATTTCACGCCCTTGGCCGAGGACGCTTGGGTTAGTCTGCCGCGCGAAGACGGTGTCGCCTACGCCGCGCAAGACAGCTGGGTGCAGAACGAAACCATCCGGGACAACATACTCTTTGGCGCCCCCTACGACGATGCAAGGTACAAGAAGGGTATGTGCAGGATGCTTCCCTGCGCGATAAGACACTGATCTTACGCATAGTCATCTACCAGTGCGGCCTCGAACGAGATCTGTCGTCGTTCAAAGCTGGAGACTGGACCGAAGTCGGCGAGAAGGGTCTAACACTTAGCGGCGGTCAGAAAGCTCGGGTCACGCTCGCGCGTGCCGTTTACTCGTCCGCCAATATCCTTCTACTCGACGACGTCTTCGCGGCGCTGGACGTTCACACGGCGAAGTGGATTGTTGAGAAGTGCCTCAAAGGCGACCTCATCCGAGGTCGAACCGTCATCCTGGTCGTAAGGACACGCTTCTCATCGACTGCCTCTTCGATGCTCATCCCATCATCAGACACATAACGTCGCACTTGCTGGGCCCATTGCCGACTTCTTTGTCTCCGTCGGACGCGATGGGTCTGTTACAACGAGACACTCCTATGGCAACATGCTGGAGACGGACAAGACGCTCGCCCGTGAGGCTGCCATGGAAGAAGAACTTCTGACGAAGGCGGACGAAGAAGTGGACAGGGCGGAGGGTGACGAGGCGGTGAAGCAAGCAGAAGGGAAGTTGGTAGTAGATGAAGAGATTGCCGAAGGACGCGTCTCTCTGCACGCTTGTCAGTCATGTTGCTCTCCTCTCCGTTCGCCTTCGCTGATCTGCTCTTACAGTGAGCCTTTTTTGGTCGGCTCTCGGAGGGAAGCATCCGTTTCTGTTCTGGACGACGTTCCTCGGTAGCGTCACCGTCTACCAGCTCCTCGGAAGCCTACAGTCACTGTGGCTCGGCCGTTGGGCGGACGCGTACGCAAGACCAGGTCCCGTTGACATCACATAGTAAGCTCAATACAGCATTCACATCTCCCATCTTTCTAACCACGACTACAGCTATATGTCCGGCTTTCTCCTCTTGATCCTCGGCGCACTGTGCGGGTATGCACTGAGCTCTGGGACGTACCTCTTCGGCATCATCCGGGCCGCGCGCGCCGTCCATGCCCGGCTTATCGACACGATTGTCGGCACTACCCTACACTGGCTCGATGCTACCCCGATGTCCAGGATACTCACGCGCTGCACCAAAGACGTCGATGCGGTCGACGGCTGGTTCGCCACGCTCTTCATCTACCTTGGTGCGTACCTCTATGCGCGGACTCATAGAGTGGCCCCTGACATTCGCACAGTGCGTATGGCTATAGCCATGCTTGTCGACATCATCGCGATAGCCGTGGTCTCTCCCGTTGCCATGCTCCCAGGCATCGTAGTCTTCTTGGCGGGCGCATGGTGCGGGAATATATACATGAAAGCACAGCTCCCTGTCAAAAGGGTGATGTCGAACAAGAAGGCGCCCGTCCTTGGCCACTTCGGGGCTGCCATCGCCGGCTTGAGTACGTTCTACCATACTCACACGGACTTGAGAAGAAGTGCATTGATGTGTTGAGTAGCATCTATTCGTGCATACGGAGCAGAAGATGCGTTTCGATACGAGTTATACCGACGACTCGAAGAGTATATCCGCTGCAGCAGGATGTACTACAACCTGAGCTGCTGGATCGGCATCCGCACCGATGTGCTAGGCGGGTTCTTTTCTTCGTCTATCGGGGCTTACTTCGTATACGGGCCTGCGAGTGCGACTATCGGAGCGTCGAATGTCGGTTTTGCTCTTTCGATGGCGAGTGAGTAGCTTCGTACTGTCATGCAACTCATATGCTGAGATCGCATTCAGTCGGCTTTAGTGGTATGATCCTGTGAGTACGTCATCACACAGGGCAGTGCATGAAGCACTGATGAGCACAACAGATACTGCGTCCAGTTCTACAACGACTTCGAAGTCCAAGGCAACAGTCTCGAGCGCATCCAAGCCTATCTCGAGATCGAACAAGAACCAAAGCCCGTCGCCTCAAAAGCCCCACCCGCATCCTGGCCCACCAGTGGCTCCTTACGCGTCGAAGACCTCTCAGCGCGCTACGCCCCAGACGGACCCGTCGTTCTGCACGACCTCACGTTTATCATCAAGTCCGGCGAGCGCATCGGCATCGTCGGCCGGACCGGGAGCGGGAAGAGCACGCTCACGCTCTCCCTTCTGCGCTGCATCTTCACAACGGGCAACGTATACTACGACGGCGTCAATACGGCCGATATAAACCTCCACGCGCTCCGCGCGAGCATTACGATTATCCCTCAAGTGCCAGAGTTGTTGAGCGGAACGCTCCGTGAGAATCTAGACCCGTTTGGGGAGCACGACGACGCGACGCTGAACTCGGCTCTGCGCTCCGCGGGGCTGTACTCGTTACAGGGCGAGGCGGGCGAAGGCCGCATCACGCTCGATACGCACGTCTCCAGCGGAGGAGGCAACCTCTCAGTCGGCCAACGCCAGATTCTGGCCCTTGCACGGGCACTCGTGCGCGGGAGCAAGCTGCTCATCCTGGACGAGGCGACGTCCTCGATCGACCACGAGACGGACGAGATCATCCAGTCGTCGTTGCGCACTGAGCTCGGCGACGATGTGACGCTGCTCATCGTGGCTCATCGGCTGCAGACTATCATGGATGCCGATAGGATCGTGAGTCCCTTGATGGTGTTGTTTGTGGGTCAATTATTGAGCTGTTTGCTCAGATGGTCTTGGACGCCGGGCGCATTGTCGAGTTCGACAGCCCCACACGGCTTCTTGGGATGGAAGGCGGCTTATTCAAGTCGTTGGTGGACGAGAGCGTGGACAGAGAAGTGTTATATAATACGTTACGAGGTCCGAGTCGCGTTTGAGCCGTTCTCGCCTGTCCGCACTACTACGACTGCAGACCGCATACATGAACACCTCGAAACCAGACACAGTACAGACGACTATCCTCTCATGGCTCTCACTAGAGATATCTTCCTCCTGATGCTTCTGGAATGAGAGCATCACGATTATCCCGCAGGTGCCGGAGCTGTTGAGCGGAACGCTCCGTGAGAATCTGGACCCGTTCGGCGAGCACGACGACGCGACGCTGAACTCGGCTCTGCGCTCTGCGGGACTGTACTCGTTACAGGGCGCCACAGGCGAAAGTCGCATCACGTTCGACACGCACGTATCTAACGGTGGAAGTAACTTGTCGGTCGGCAAGCGCCAGATCTTGGCCCTCGCGCGCGCGCTCGTGCGCGATAGCAAGCTGCTCGTTCTGGACGAGGCGACGTCCTCGATCGACCATGCGACGGATGGAGTTATGCAGGCGTCGTTGCGGGAAGGTGGGTTGTTCAGGTCGTTGGTGGATGAGAGCGTTGACAAGGATGTGTTATATAATATATTGAGAGCTCGCGTTTGAACTGTTATCGCCTTTGCGCACTACTACTACGGATTGTATACATGAATTGGCCTCTCGCAAACCGAATGCAGTACAAATGACCAGTCCCTCCCGGGCCCCGTCTCCGACGCCAGCCTCCTAGTGCTTCCGAGTCTCGACTTGCCACCCCTAGTAATCTTCAATGCGTATCCGAAGGACTGATATCGATCCGCATTGTATCGGCAACGAGCGCCTCCGCCGTGAGGCTCTCGATCCGAGCCGCCGCATATGGGATATAATACGGCAATTGATCGAGGAGCTCCGCGCGCGTTTTCACGCTCACCCTAAACAGCATCTCGCACGACGCCGCCGTCTCCAGCGAATAAAGCCGAAGACGCATCCAGCGGCTATACTCTCCACAGCTGTCCAGCGCAAACATCTCCAGCCTGTCGTACGCGACGTTATCCATCTGGCTTTCGACGGCGTCCACGAGGATGCGCGCGCGCGGGATACACGCAGGGTCGAGAGCGCGGGAGGTGATTGTTAGGTTGAAGGCCAAAGAGGCCGGGGCGACGATGGGTTTCCAGATGTCCAGGAGCGCTTGGTCCGAGGGTACAGCTAATGTCGCACGTTCCAGGTGGTCCAACCGTATTTCGACGTCCGGCCGGTATTCGCGTTCGTAGCGCCATGAATTCTTGACGTCGACGTCGAGAATCTCCAAAAGCACGCACGACCGCAAGAACCACCGAAGGTCCGCAAGCGGGACGCGCGTCGCGTCGATGTGCAGATGTAGCTCGCGCAGACCGGCGGCCAGATGAGCAGGTAGAAGCACCATGCTCAGCGTCGCGTATCGGAGTGTGGGAGCTTCCCATTCGAGGGGCACGGCCGTATCGCCGGGTTGGAGATCGAGAAGCAGCTCGCGCAGATTAGGCAGAGCCCGCCTGTCGCGATTGAGCCACTCCATAATCCGACTCCCCGACACAACGAGCACATCCGCCCTGCGCATCTCCCCCAGCGCCCAATACTCCTGCGGCCACAGCGGACTCACGATGGGCTTGACACCATCGCTATACCGCCTCAGATCAATCGTGAGCGCGCACCCCCGCGCGCGGGCCAAGAGCTCGTCGCGGGCGTCCCGTCTGCAGCTCAAGCACACAACGCGTGCCCAGAGGTGCGCGAGGGACGCGCTGAGGCCGATAGTGCGCCAGCGCCGGCAGACGTGCGTGAGGACGATCCAGCCGAGGAGCGTGTGCGTGTGCTCGGGCTGCAGGTCGGGCGGCAGGTCGAGGGCGCGTGGGGGGTCGACGAGCGCTGCGGCTGCGAATATGTCGTAGATGATGTCGTCGGGGAGTGCGGGGGTGGATGGGGCGGTTGTGGGG
>UWZB01000335.1:44789-148438 GCA_900536885.1 Peniophora sp. CBMAI 1063 | reverse complement strand
TCGTCGGGGAGTGCGGGGGTGGATGGGGCGGTTGTGGGGGGACCGGGAGGGACGGTGGCGTCGCGTCGTTTGTGGAAGAGGTTTCGCAGCCGGCGGCGCATTTCATCGACGCTGTAGGATTTAGACAGGAGGCGTCTTGAGCCGATGCAGGTCATCTTCGGTAGGGCGGTGGGCTGTCATGGTGCTGGCGGGCAGTGCAGAGAGGGACCTGAAGATGACAGGCCAAGCCAAGCTCGCGTTGATGCGCGGCGCGGCGCGGAAGTCACGGTTGCGCTTGTAGGGACACCGTGTACGCGGAATACGCGAGCTCGCAGATAAAAGCTCCATTGCATAGTATGGTATATGTACATGGAGGATAGTAAGGACTAAGTACGAGCGCCATCTCGAGAGCCGAGATATCTCTTCATGCTCTCCATGCTCTCCCGATCCCCCAACTCAGACGATACGCCGACCCGCCTCCGACCTCCCGAAACACTCAAGACCGTCCTCTTTCCCAAATCCGCCTTCGCCCTTGTCTCCAACGTGCTAGCGACAACGTCCCACCACTTCTGCGTCTGGTACTGCCCTGGACCAGAATCGCCCCGCGCTTCAGGCGCACGCGCACCTGATATCTGTATAGTGGGGCTGGTAGGGCCAGTGCACGCCGTGTCTGACAGAGCATACGGATATGCATGGCCACGGAGCGGTAGTCCATCCCTCGTAGCCTGGGACGGTTGACCCCAGTGAACGCGCGGCCCAAAGCGCAAAAAAACTCCCGTTCAGTGTGGACCGTCTCAGCTACGGCCGCGTCGAGCGTGAGGTTTCAATGCGCGAAGCCGATTGAGGAATGTGGTGGGGGAGGACAGAGAGCAGTGTCGCGCGCGTCGTTTTGTTCGTAGGGAAGGAAACCTTGAAGAACGACAAGTCGGTTGTAGATAACGCGGAGGCGGAGGCCGCTTCGGCCTGCGGAAACGCTGAACATGGCCATGTCCATCCTATCGTAAAGCGAATGGTCCACCTCTCGTGCGTATAGCTCGAGCAGGGCTTGTACATACGGGAGCGGGGCATGATCGTCCGACGCGAGGGGCAGGCTGAACTCCAGGTGTGGAAATCCGACGATAGGTTGTCATGCGTCTGCATTCGCCCGCTCTGCCTCGACGCAAAGTCTAGCGCGCGTGAGACGGTCGAGAGGGAGTTTGGTGTCCCAGCGAGCGCATGCTCCGACTGTTGCTCTGCGACGTATACGTCGAGGATCTCCAGGAGCGGGCAGGTGCGAAGGAGGCCGCACAAAGCCGCGAGGTGGATCCGGCTTACCTCAACGTGTAGATGCAGTTCGCGTGGGCCTTTAGCCAGATACCCGGGCAGAGAAGGCACATCGACGATGGGTGCGACGGGCTCGACAGGCAGCCTGGCGAGATGCAGAGCGGGAAGGGCGACCGTGTCTCTGTTCGAGTCAAGATCATCCCGTCTGGCTCGACAGCTGTACCAGTCCTGCCAGTATTCGCCAACGCCCAGTACTCCATCGGCCATTGTTGGGGGGAAGGGGGGGGAGGGTCCTCAAGTCGGGACGGTCGTTGTACCGCGTCATGTCGACCGTAAGCGGGTGATTGCGCACGCAGAGTACGAGCTCGTCCGCCACGCCCGTCCTCCAGCCTCAGACACACAACGCAACTCCAGAGCGGTGCGGCAGTTGCGCCGAGTCCGATAGAGCGCCAGCATCGGTGTACGTGCGTGGGGATGATCCATCCCACGAGGGTATGCGTGTTGGCGAGGGCATGGGTGTCCGCATGCGCGCGGGGGGTAGACGACCACGGCAGCTTGGAGTAGTTCATAGGCTATGTCGTCAGGGATGCGGCAGGTGTACGCGACTTGAATCGGGTGGTCGGAGGACTCTTCGTCTCTCGAGTCCGAGTTGCCGTGGCGGCGGCGGGCTCGAAGACATTCCGCAGGCGGCGGCATCTCAGCCAGCGAGACCGGCGGACACGCCTGAGGCGAGATAGCGCAAAGCCGTACAAGATGAAGCTGGTGGCATGATATCGGCAGGCAGTGCTGTGCGCCCAGATCGAGTACGAAGGTGGCCGGCTGAGCTCACGGCGGCGAGTGCGAGTGCGGGTTGCGCGGAAGTACGGGCCGCAAAACCCAAAATTCAATTTGCCTCTTACCCCCATCTGCCATCTGTTCCGTAAACTGGTCACCCCGCGGGCATCATGGGAGTTGACCCAGTAGTGGACCGTGCTGCTAGACAGGGCATTGATCAAGATATTGAAATGAATCAATTAATATAGTATTAGACAATTTTACTTATCAGGTAGTTTAATATTGGATATAAGGGCATTTAAGCTTATGATAAGACAATTGCCCCTTCCCCCTGCCACAGTATTTCTGCGGTCAGCAACTAGTTACTAGTTACCATCAGTCATAAATTGTTGCTGTTGTGGCTATGACTGCAGGCACCCTGACTATGACTATTGAAGCTGAGAGCTTAAATACTGTAATTTTACGACCAGAAGCTTGTGATGTGTAACGGGACATTGCAAAATAAACTTCTAGCAGGTTTGGTAATGGATAATGCATGGGCAGCAAATCAAAAAGTGTTACTGGCATACCGGGTCGGCTTTTCCAGTGCACCCGCAGCCAACCTTTTCCCGCATCGTGAGGTTTGCTGTAATACAGCATGGCAACTTATGAACCTAATTTGGGTGAACCCCGAAGCATGTAACATATAATGCTTTGAGGGCCTGAACTTGAGGTCGTAAAATTAAAATACTGTAATTTTCAGACCAAAAGTTCGGTCAAGATTTGTGTTACACATTACGCGCCAGCTTGTTTGGTGGCATCACTGTTTGCCGAAACTTGGCAAGTGTTATGTCGAATGAAAGGCCTTCCCCCTCCACACGTCAGCAGCTTTGGCGGGCCTTCTAGCAGCTCGGGCCGGGCACCGAGTAACGAATCCCTGTTTGTTGACCCTGCGTTACGTGTTACCTGAACAAGCCAGGAGTTCGCCGGAAGACCCAATATTACGTGTTACGAACATCGGGTAACATGTAACATTGGGTTCTGAAAATATACACTAATGTAGAGCATTATAAAGCAATAGCAATTTCAGAGCAACATAGACATATAATACATTTAGAGCCTTTGAAAATCAATTAAAATGTCCTGAGAGGCACTAAAAATGGGAAATCTAGAAGCTCAATCATTACTAATTTTGCATGAGATATAAACTTTCCAACACACCTTGTGGGTATCAGAGAGCCATCAGAGCATCTTGGTGTAATTCTTGGCCACAATGGGCTTATCCGCAGGCTTGACCTTCTTAGCCCTTGGTTTTTTATTCTCCGCTGCAGATGCCTGTCTCCCCCTTACAGGCTGAGGGCTGTCCATATCCTCACTCTTAGGTACATAACCAAAGAGCTCAGATGAGACAAGGTCCTGAGGGCGGTGGGAACAGTACTGGCACTTGCAACCCCCCTCAGGACGGCCAAGCATAAGCCACATGAAGTGAGGCGCAAACTCTGCAGGGCTGCGGAAGGTCATTTTGCCTGATCCATGGGTTGTGCAGCCTAGTAAGATTGTAAGCCTCAACTCAAGAGGCAATGAAGTAAGTGGTGCACACCATATAGATATTTGTCCTTTCTAGCATTATTCTCTTCAGAGGCTGTGCCATCAACATGATGCCAGAGAGTATAGCCATGTGGGAGTTTGATCCGGAAGTAGACATCATTCCTAGCTGTAATGATCCTCAGTCAGTGCCGCACAGCCTCATGATACCATCAACTGAGTAAGCTCACCTCCACCAAACATGTGGTAAGCCACAATCCGCCCAATAGTCTTAACCCAATGCTTGTGAGTCTCATCCCTCTCTGCCAACTGAACATGCTGGTCAACCCTTCCCCTAGCATCCACCTTCTTGTGTTGCTGCTCTGGCGAGGGTACAAAGTTGATGTTCCCATCGCTCATGGTGTCATCCAGACTGATGATGCCATTGGTGACTGAGAACCGTCCGCTGGTGGCCTGGCCCGAGCGCTGCACAAGCTGGAGCTCAGTCGGGGGAAGGGGGAAGAGGCGAGTAGTGCCTGTAGCAATGGAGAGCCGAGAGTTCGAGGCAAGCTTCTTCTGGTCACGGATGGCTTCCTCTTCAGTCATCGTGTTCTTGAAGAGTATGCGGGCCTTGTGAGCAGCCGACTGGTGGTTGGGAGCAGTCGGGCTGATAGCGGAGTCGGGGCTAGTAGAGGCACCCGGCATGGGGTATGGCTGGTTCATGGTGCGCACAGCGAGGAGAGGGCGAGTAGAGTTGCTAGTGTCCTTAGGCATCTGAAAGAGTCGACGGCAATGAGCTCGAGGTCGGGGGGAATGACGGCAAGAGGGGGACTAACCAGAAAGTGAATTGTGGTTGGGGGGCAAAAGAGATCAAGACAGGGATCTGCAAGAGACGGGATTTTATACCTCGGCCGGAGCTCGCGTGGATCTCTTTCCCACGTCTCGTAAGCTTTCACGATGACTCACGACAGCCACAATCGAGCTCGCCATGTCTTTGCGGGCGGACGACGAACACAGAGACGCGGAAGCCTTGCAAAGGGCGCGAGCGCGCTTCGGCAGGCGCTCCGATCAAACGCGGAGAACACGCGGCGGCGGACGTGAAGAGAACGTTCATGTCGGACGAACGTTCAGCGGCGCACCCCGTCCTCGCTCGTAAACAAACCAATAATTCCTTGCTCTGAACCCCTCCGTGTAGAGCCGTATCGTGCCAGGATAGAGCGCAGCATCAAGGATGGTGAAGATGATGGTAAGACGAAAACAGGGATCTCGGGCGACTTGGCTGGTCCTCCCGTCGCGTCCCGCACTCTCGGTCGACCCTTGGACAATACTCTCTTGAGGACTTACAGAAATAGTCGCCTCCGCCACGGATACGCTCAAGATACGAACGGGCCACAGGAAAGCGGGTGATGGGAGGCATGGGGCGAGCGAGGTTGGCGAGCGAGAGGTGGCCGCGGCGGTGCGTGCTTCGCAATATCTTGCCACAATCACGAGAGCTCAACGAAAGCAGCGATAGCGTGTACATGTTATAGCCACGAGGGAGAGCGAGGGGCGCGCGCTCGACTCCGACTGTGCGCCTCGGCAGCGATGTTGAAGGGGAGCGGCAAGACAGGGCAAGACGCGCGCGACGAACGCGGTCGCAGCAGCCGCTCCGCCCCAAATAGTCTGGAATTTCCCTGCGCTCGCACCTTCGTACGATGTCGCGCGCACACGAGTGGCACGCGGCTCGCCTTCGGGACGTATCGGTCTCACCACTCTTCCCAAGCCCGTACCGACGACCACAAAGACGCAACCGCCGCCCTATGAAGTGCGCGGCTCCCTCCCTCAAGTCGGAATCCAAGGCAACGTCATGCTGGAGGACACGCAGACCATGGTGCCGCGAAAGGCGTAAGACGGTCGGCATAGCAGAACGGGGTGCTCAAGCTCGACGTCGAAAATCTTCAGTTTCGTCGATGGCGCTTCAATATAATCAAATATGTTACATGCTGTTTATCCACACTCTGATGCTCTCATGTCAAAGGAGATATGCATGATGTAGTAAGGAGGTGATAGTCCGAATACCAACCCATACACTAGAATATTCCCTGCACGCGCTACGAAGTTCTGTGACCTGGGTAGTACAGTACATTTTCAAACTGCGTCGGCGAGTCATCCTCTGTATCAAAGGCAAAATACTCCGCCCATCCTATTCCCGTGTACATGACCTGCATTTGACGATGTATTCGCGCTTGTCTGTGATTTCCGACACGAGGCCGAGCTTGAGGCAACTGCGTTTGTCCCCTTCATCCCCCCATACCTCGTGTTCGCACCATACACCGTCGAGACAAAGGCATCTCACGGGGTGGCCACCGCGGAAGCGGCTCAGTAATACATCTAGAAAAGTTGTCCAGTACGATGGTACAGTGCTTTCTTGATGAACCGCGGGTTCCCTCGAGCCGAGCATTTGCCAAATGTGCGAACTGCGGTAAGCGCCCCCGACGCAGAGTGTATCTAATGCCGGGAAGGGCAACGCAGACGGTTCGCCGCTTGGGCGACCTAGTAATGTTTTGAGAGCAGTAGGGGTGGGTGCGCCGTGGATTGTCAGAGTCTTGATCGACACGAATGCCTTTCGGAGCACGGCCAACACCGCATCGACGCTCTCATCCTGTCCAGAGCCTTTGGGACATTGTAAAGCACATGCAGTGAAGCGCGACAGGTCGATATGACGCGAGAGTGCAGATAGCACCGATGCGTAGGTCATAGTAACGTTATCACGTCTGAGCATGGCCCGTGTCGACCAACCAAGTTCGAGTACTGCATGCTCTGGTCCGGTGCCTTCGAGCTGAAGCCGAGACTCCGTGATAGAGATCGTCCCGGTGAGCAGCAATGATTGCTGTTTCTGTGCAACTGCTCTGGCAAAGATCCGCCCATCGCGCAGCTTTGCACTGATATGTATTGATGTGTGAGTGATATTGGGCGCGGACATGTAGTCAAACAGATCAGATGCCTGCTGCTCGGAGGCGCAGACGGCGCGGAGGGTCCTCAACCGTTCAAGATGAACGACTGCGTGCGTCGAGAGGGGTAAGGTGTCGTATGAACCGAGACCCAATTTAAGATCCTCCAAAGAGAGCATCTCGCGCAAAGCGCCGAGGATTGGTGATATGTCGTCGAGGCGCACGCGCCCCAAGTCTAATGCGAGGCGACGCAGGGTGTTCGCGGTGGAGGAAGAATGCGGCAGTATATCACGAAATTCTGCCGTCAAAAGCGCCGGGCAGTCAAGCTGTATGACCGGTAGTGGATCATCAATTTGAGTTATCTTGCAGTCGAGACGGAGATGCTTTAGAAGGGGAAGTGTGCTGATCAGGGCGGCACGCGCCGTAGGGTGGTCGTCGCTGAACGTCGACCATCGCTCGACGTCGCATCGAAAGGTATGTGCTCTCTGCAAATATTGTAGACCCCAGCTGATGGGTAGATGTGGAGCAGGAAAGCCGGGTTTTAGATCGGGGGGAAAGTGACCGACCGCGATGTCCAGCAGACAACCCCGCGCGCGTGTGACCAATTCTTCCGCGATGGGCACGCTTGGAAACGTACAAACGACGTCAGCCCACAGAGTTGCTACACTGAGGCCGACTTCGCGCCAGCGTCCACAGACGTGCGTGGCAAGGATCCATCCCAGAGAGAACATGTCCATCTCATCTTTGAAATCCGGCGGGTCGACGGCCGCGAGATGTTCGAAGAGCTCTCGCAGAATATCGTGCGGAAGGTTTTGCGCAGTGGAAGACATAACGACTGGTGTATATGTAGGCAATTGGCGCTGGTGCACTGATCGATGGTGGTGGTCGAAAAGCAAGTTTTTGGCGCGGCTTCCCACCAGCGTTCTCTTATTTGATGAACCTTGGGGTTAGGGTCAGCAGACGATAACGCCTCCAGACTCCGCTATTATCGGTTCTTGTGTCAAGCGCTGTCGATCATTTTGCTCCTCATCACACCCTCAGCTGCGGTGTGAACCATAGCACCAACCTGAAAAGTTTTCATGTCGAACTAGAGGGATAGTATAATGTAGAGGAGCTATGTAATCTTATCCCAGATATTCTGCATAAAACAACATTCAACACGGCATGATCGGGTTTATCTCTTACAAGAGCTATAATTGAGGATATACTCCCGCTTGTCCGTGAACTCCGACACCAAACCCCGGGTCAGGAAATCCTCACTCAAACCCTCATCCGCCCATGATTCGTGCTCACACCACTTCCCCTCGAGACGCAAGCATCTTAAAGGAGCTCCTCTTTGAGAACGGCGTAAGAGAAGATCTTGCAGGACTATCCACCACGATGGCGCAGGTCCTTCTCGACGGGTCGAAGACTGTGTTCCGGCCGCAACATGATACGGACTCCCATGACCTCCCCCAAAGCAGAGCGTTTCTAGCGATGGAAAAGGTAATGGTACTAGCTCTCCGCCGTCGCCATCGCTTGTGTCAAATAGCGTCCTCAGATTTGTCGGATCTGTGGCGTTGGAAAGTGTAAGACTCCGGACGCAACTCAGCGCATTTCGGAGCGCAATCAGCGCCGCATCAACCTTTTCGATCTCGATCTCACGATCAGGACACCATAGTCGGCAACGCGTAAAGCGAGATAGATCGGAATGGACGGGAAGAGCCAAAAGTATCGCCGTATAGCGCAAGTCGAGGCCATTGCTTCTTGTCTTAAACGCCCGGGGCGACCAGCTAAGCCCGAGTCTAGTACGATCTGGCTCATCGCTTTCCATCTCCAGAGCGCTCTCTGAGATAGATATCGAGCCACTACGTGGTGATCGCTCCTGATAACGCGCGAATGCTTTGGCGAGTGTCTGCTCCTGACACAATCTCTCGTCAAGCTCAACCGAAATCTCGAAGACGGTAGGCGCGGAGATGCATTCGAGCACGTCCGCCGCGTGCTGCTCGTTGTTACACAATGCGTGTAAGACCTTCAAGCGTTTCAGCTGCACGACTTCATAGTCAAAGACGAGTGTAGCAAAATAGCTTCTAGAGGTCAACTGCAGATCCTCTAGGTTATCCAATCTGCGCAGCGCCGCCAAAATCGGAGGGAGGGGCGCCACCGACTCGACATCCAAAGCGAGGCTACGCAGAGCATTCAAGTTGCAGGACGGATCCGGCAGAATGTTGCGAAATGAGGCCGTTAAGAGAACTGAAGATAGGAGTTGTATAAGAGGTAGGGGCATATCTCTGCGGATGTCTTCGCAGACAAGATAGAGATGTTTCAAGCAGTGGGGAAGCGCACTCGTGAGAGCCGCATACGCCGCCGGGTGATCATGTCTGAAGGTCGACCATCGACCCATATCGCAACGGAAGGTGTCGGCCCTCTCTATGTGCTGTAGACCCCAGCTTATATAGATACAGGTATCGCGGGTGTCGTATTCCGGTTCATCATCGAGATGGCCCACTGCGATGTTCAACGGACAATCGCGCGCGCGCAGGAGCAACTCGTCCGCGATTTCCATGCTTGGGAACGCACAGACAACATTCGCCCATAGAGTGGCCAAACCGAGACCGACTTCACGCCAGCGAGCGCATACATGCGTGGCGGTGATCCATCCCAAGGAGCAAGAGAGAGTTGCGGTCCTCAGAGGACCCACGGGGTCGACGACTGCAAGATGTTCGAACAACTCATGGAGGATATCATGCGGAAGGCCTTGTGCAGTTGAAGA
Source organism: Peniophora sp. CBMAI 1063 (assembly GCA_900536885.1). Classification (NCBI taxonomy): domain Eukaryota; kingdom Fungi; phylum Basidiomycota; class Agaricomycetes; order Russulales; family Peniophoraceae; genus Peniophora; species Peniophora sp. CBMAI 1063. The sequence continues at coordinate 139,237 of UWZB01000335.1, read as the reverse complement.
CATGGTTCAAGGCGCGTGTATAGGCAATAGGCGCCGAAGCGTCGATCGATGGTGGTGGTCGCCGGTCAAGAAGCAAGTCCTTGGTGTGTTTTCTTCCCACCACTCCCGGCTTTGGGATATCAAGGTTAGGGTTAGCGGAGGGCACCAAGCTCAAAAAGCCGACCTATCGTCCTGCAAAGCTCCAGTACGTCTTAACTATACATCCACAATACGTCCTCTAAAACCTACAAACTACAAACAAGATCCAATCCGTCCGTATTCTATCCACATAAACCAACATCTACATCCCCAACCCCATCAACTCGCTCGTCAACCTCTCAGCCAGCTCCTCAGGCTGCTGCTTCGCCCTCTCAAGAATACTAATCAGCCTCTTGATACCCACATCCAAGCTCCTAGCACCGTCCTCCACGCCCCTCGCGTCCCGCGCGAACCCGGCCTGCTCGAGCATACGCACGGCCCTGCTCCCGTCGTCGCGCGAGACTTTCGCGGCTTCGAGTACGGGCGGGAGTTGGGTGAGGTGCGAAAGAGCCGGGACGCGTAATTCAGCATCGAACGTGTCGAGACCGACGTCGGCGAGCATGGGTCGTAGCGATGTGGTCGCGAGAACGAGTAACCGATGGCCAGCGGGCGGCCGGCGCGACATCAGCACGATAAGCGCCTGCAGCACGCCGTTCGAGAATCTCGGTCCCACGGGCGTCCACTCCAACAAGCGCTCGAGGTTGTCCACCACGACGATGCTCAGCGGCGACTTGTACGAGTCCGCGAACACCTTCTGCATCGCGGATATCTTCTGCGCTTCGCCGAACCCGACCATAGAGTCGGCCGAGAGGAGCTTGATGAAGGGGAAGCCGGAGTTCTGCGCGATCGTCGCTGCCAGCGCCGTCTTGCCTGATCCGCGCGGGCCGTGTATAAGCACCGAGACGAGCGGGGTCCACTCGGAGCTGCGCGTCTGCTCGACGAAGAGCTGGCCGGAGCGCAGGATCTCGTCGATCGTGTGGTCGTAATGCACGATGCCCGCCTGGACGACCTGTGCCAACTCCTCCTCGCTCACTCCGAACGCCGGATGCACCTCGTCCAGCGCGTTCAAAAAGTCTGCTCTATTGACGCGCAAGTTCTCCACGTCCTCGCCGATACCCGCCACAGTCCCGACTTTGACGTGTCGGTTGAACGCAAAGGACGTAGCGCTCTTGACGAGACCGCCAATCTCGGCTCCAGAGAAGTTTTTAGTGAGCTTCGCCAGCTCCGAAAGGTCGACGTCGTGATCCATAACCCCATTATTCCTCATCCTGCTCGTCTGGATATTCAAGATCTGCAACCGTCCATGCTCGTCCGGCAGCGAGATCTCCATATGCACCTCCAAACGACCCGGGCGGAGCAACGCCTCGTCGATCATGTCTTTGCGGTTCGTCATGCCGATGATGAGGATGTTGTTCAGCTGGTCCACGCCGTCCATCTTCGAGAGGAGCTGGTTGACGACGGTGTCGCCGACGCCGGTGCCGGTGTTGGTCGAGCCGCGCTGTTTGAAGACGGCGTCGAGCTCGTCGAAGATGATGATGTGCAGACCGGACTCGTCACCCTTCTCCTTGTACTACGCACGACATTAGCATCGTTGTTAACAGTCTGGGGTAGGGAAACAGTAGACGTACCTCCTTCTCAGCATCCGCAAACAGCTTCCTAATATTCTCCTCACTCGCGCCCACATACTTATTCAAGATCTCCGGCCCATTCACAATCTTCGGCTCCCTTGCATTCAACATCTTCCCGATCTGCCGCGCCATGAGCGTCTTGCCCGTTCCAGGCGGGCCATGCAGCAATATGCCCTTCACATGCTGAATGCCCAGCTTGTCGACCAAACCGGGCGGGAAAACGCGCGAGGCGAACGCGCGGCGGAAGATGTTGGCGAACTCGGCGTCGAGGCCGCCGATGCCCATGTCTTCGAACTTGAAGTTGGGCGCGAGGATGGCGTTCGCGGCGGGTTTCTTCGCGCTTCCCTTGAGCTTCAAGGGCGAGTTGGCGTCTTTGAGGAACGTCACGTCCGTCTGCTCGAATACCACGCCGGCATCCTGCCGCGCGCCGGAGGGCGAGTCGGGCAGCATGAGCGTCGTGAGCGCCTTGACGCGCGCGGTGAGCGGTACGCCGCGGTAGTCCATCACGAACGGCTGGTTGTTGCCCAGTGCGGTCCCGCCGTACATCCTGACGAACGTCTTTGCGAGGTCGTCGGCTTCGAAGGGGGCCTCTTGGACCTGCATGCGCTTCGCGAAGCCGATCTCGATCGCGAGCGTTTCGAGGTATAAGGGCGCGGCGGGGTGAGGTGCGGAGGGGAGGGGGGAGATTGTGACGGTGTCGGAGGGGGAGAGTTCCATGAAGGCGCGGTGGGAGGACGAGGTCCCGATCGTGCCGGGAGGGATCTGGCCAGTCGGGTCGTGTCTGTGTAGATGCGTTAGTACGGGGTTCGCTGCATAGTATATGGAATCGTACTTGGTTGTCATGATGTACGCCTGCTTGACCAATACTTGTGTCTTGTCGGGAAAGTCATTTGGATTGACGATCAGGCAGTTGGTGAAGGCGAGCGCGTTGGAAGGACTCGAGGTGATGTTGAACGTGCCGCCGCCACTCGGAGCGCCAGAGCTAGAGAAGATGTTAGCAATGGAAGTACATTATGACTGGTAGCACTGAGATCTGAAGCACAAGTAGACATGGGCACTCCATGTGAGGCGGAGTGGGCTCTGCGTCGCACATCACAGGGAGAAGGCGTCGCGAAAGCCATCACAGCCACAAGTCGCGAAGCTAATCATAGCTGTTGACGCAGAACAAGCTACAGATGGATCCCGGCGGCCCCGGTGCCATGCCAGACCGGAGTAGGGGAAACAGATAGACATCCGTGTCGAGACCGGTAAACAGGATATACGAGCTTACCTTCGACCGGAGTAACCACGTTTCTCGTACTGGCCGGGATCGTCATACCTCGCCGGCGGCGGCGGAACACGATGCCCCGCCCTCGGTCCCGACGGCAAGCTGGCCTGACTACCGCCCGGCACACGGGAGTACGGCCCACCCTGGGGCTGCTGAGGCGGCGTCGGTTGATTGGAGCGGTTGAAGAAGGAAGACATGAGCGTAGGAAGTAGAGTTGGGAGGAATATAACTTGGCTTATGCCGCGATGGCGTTCAACTCTGATGACCTGCCCGATGCGCCTGCAGTCGACAAGGGCTCCTGTAAGCTACTGGGCACCACAGCCCTCGTACGTGGCATATACAACTCTATCTGGGATACGTGTGTTGATGATGTGGCGAACAGATAGTGCAGGCGCTGATGGGCGTGGTCGTCATCAGTTCTCTGCTTTACAAACGTCACCGCGAGACCGTCAAGCGCCCATGGCGAGTATGGTATGTAACGCGTATATTGTTACTCTGTATCGTATGTCTGACTACAGATAGGTTTTTTGACGTTTCCAAACAGATAATCGGCCAGGCGTTCGTGCACGGCGTTAACGTCCTCCTGTCCGACCTCGGCGCTCTCGCTCTGGCCGGCAACGCGTGCACATACTACTTTCTCAATATCCTCATCGACACCACCCTTGGCGTCGGCATTCTCTACGCCGTCTTGCACCTTCTCACCCACCTCTTCTCCGAAACATTACATCTCAAGGGCTTCGAGAGCGGCCAGTATGGAAGGCCGCCGCAGTGGAGGAACTGGGCGAGACAGCTCGGCGTCTATGTGGCTAGTCTTACGACGATGAAGTTGGCCGTCATCGGACTGTTTTTTCTCTTCCCGGGGATATTCAAGTTGGGAGAGTGGGCGCTTAGCTGGTTGGGCGACTCGGAGCATGGGCAGGTAGTGTTGTGCGTACTCTACTCGCTTCACTCCATTCATTCCAACTGAAGAGACTCTCACAGTACGATGGGAATCTTCCCCATCATCATGAACGTTCTCCAATTTTGGCTCATCGACTCAATCGTCAAAGCCTCGACCCTCCCCCCATCAACACCCGCGCCCCGCTCACCCCTCCACCCCGAACACGAGCCTTTATTCCAAGACCCAGACTCAGAATCCGAAGACGACGATCGTAGGAGACCGGATGATATCGAAGCGCAGAGGTCAGCCTCCTCGCTCGGCCTGCGCTCCGCCTCGCGCTCACCCGCCCTAGGGCACGCATACCCCCCGCACCCACCCCGGTTAAACACGAAGAGCCCAGTCTCGTCGGCGGGGATGACGATGATGAGACAGACAAGCACGCCGTCGCCGCCTCCGTCCGGTCAGTCGCAGGCGAGGAGGAAGAAGTCGATCCCGCCGCCGCTCATGCCGCGCTCGCCGCTCGTGCCCGCGATCAATAGTCCGGCCGTGGACTATTTTGGGTCGCGGCAGGACGAGCAGGGCGTTAAGGCGGGAGGGGTGTGGTTTGCGGATGGGGAGAGGACGGCTACTGTGGAGGGCTCGTGGAGGTAGTCCGTTCGCTGGGCAGGATTAGTTGTGGAAGTTATGTTGTGGAATATCACGATGGAGGTTTCGGTTTCTCAGTTCGGTTCACGGTTCCTTTCTTTCATGCATAGACATCATCCTTTTCCGCGTTCGTCGATCTATCGTACACGCTCGCCGCTCATTCGCTTTGGTGTAATACTCTGTCGTAATTTGCTGTATCATATCATGCCTATTTCGTCATCAACCCACTTCTCCCACGAATAGTACGCGTACTGTCGCCTCGTATAATCCAGGGTGGCAGCGGTAAAATTCGCTGTGCTGTACTTGAGATCTTCCCTCACCATCCCTAATTCGGGCGCGTCTACGCTGCCAGCGCCAGATGCCCGAGGTAGTATGCATGAAGGGTTGGTGTGACGCGTTACGCCGCATGGTGAGCGACGGTGTGAGATCAAAGCCAGTTCACTCTTTGACCATCACCATCAGCCAGCGCTCCCCGCTGCTCTTGTGCCGTCTCACTGCACTCTCACATTGTATTCAATATATGCTCGCTACTGCTCAACGTCTCCCGCACGACGTTCTGTGCGAGCTCTTCGAGCATCTCGCAGCCGTAGATCCTGCGGGTCTACAACCTGAGGCCGACCGGCGCTCCCTGGGATGGATCATCGCCACGCACGTATGTGCACGCTGGAGAGAGGTCGGCCTCAGCATGTCAGTTCTCTGGGCCGATGTGGTATGCACGTTCCCAAGCGTGGCCATTGCGGACGAGCTGCTTGTACGCGCGCGCGACTGTCTCCTGTACATCGCCGTCGGTCCTCGGGCTCGTGTTCGTTATTTTATTCCCGTCAGCTGGGGCATGAAACACCTTCGCCGAGCTCGCACATTCCGCTGCCATATTGACCGATGGTCGACTTTCACCGACAATCACAGTGAAGCGTACTCGGCGCTTACGGAATCGACGCTTCCATTCCTTCAGCATCTTCATCTCTTCTATAACGCAAAGACAGAGCGCGACGATGCCCTCCCGACCTTGCAACTCAAGTGCCCATCTCTGCTCGGAGCTCACTTTCGCAATATCCTACCACATGCATCCTTTGCAGAGTCCGCGAGCGCTCTGAGTCGCCTCTGCTTGGATATAGGACATAACGCGCCCTCTCACGACTTGTCATCGGGGTTGTCAACTCTACGTGACATGCCTTGTTTGGAGCATTTCGAATTGCACATCAGGGCATACAACGCCGGCCCGCTCTTCAGTCGCGGTATCGTGCGCGTCGAGAAGCTGAAGACGCTGCACGTATCCTGCAGCAACGTGCTGCACGCATCCGACATGCTCCAGTTCCTCTGCGTGCCACATATCGTCGATACCTCGATCGCCATCAGATCGAAACTGCGAGACGGGGACGACAGCGTCTTTACCAGGGTGCTGGTACAGCAGCCACAGGCGCTGCGTACTGGATCCATCTCTGTCTCTGCGTCTTCTTTGAAGCTCGAGAGCAGCGACGGGCCGGATCGCGCGACCTTCAGCCTCACCTGGTGGCCTCGAGCTCCGTGGGGTATGAACAGCGTCCTGACCTATCCCGAGATCCTGTCCGCACTCCCACGTCACATGGACCTATCCAGCTTCACCAGTTGTGCTCTTTGGTTCCCGGATCCGAGTCCCGACGGACGAGGTGCCGGTGCCGGTGCCGCGCTGGCTGGTCTTCGGCAGGCGTTGAGGTCTGTCGAGACTTTAACGCTACACAACGCGTAGTCTCATGTTGCTTGCTGACTGATTGTATCATGAATATTCACATTGATTGATCATACAGGCTGCGTCTCCAACGCGTGTACTTTACATACAAAAGTTTGTTTAGGAGTGAAGGCTGAGATCAATACAAGGCCTTTCCTGAGCAACTGATGACCTCAATCTTGAGCCAGCGAGTAGCGGGTCATTGAGTGGGCAAGCCTGGTCCCCAGACTATTCAAGAGGCCACTGCATATAGTCCTGCAACGCAGCATCGGTGACTGCGCATAGGACCTAACTTGTTGTGTGTACGTTTTCCGAGGCGCTCTTACAAACATCAATTGTCTTGGAGAATAATCGGCCACAGCGAAGGGCGGGCGCCTAATGCCCGCGGCATGCCCGAGGGAACTCGTGTGACGCGTTACGTCTCGCGATCGGGACAATACAGCTCGCAATGGGTCCCTTGTTCATCAACTATCACCATCAGCAAGCGCTCCCAACTTCGCTGTTTCTTCCTAGACTTCTGCGATATATCACTATACATGTTCTCTACTGCCCAAAGTCTCCCGCACGACGTCTTATCCGAGCTTTTCGAGCATGTCGCGGTCATCGACCCCGCGGGTGCTTTACTGAAGGGCGAGCGACGGTCCTTGGGATGGATCACCACCACGCACGTGTGTGCGCGCTGGCGTGAGGTCGGCCTTGGGCTGGCAGCTCTGTGGGCTGACGCAGTATGCGCGTTCCCAAGTGTGGCCATCGCGGACGAAGTGCTTCTACGCGCCCGCGACTGCCTTCTGAATGTCACGGTTGGCCCACCTGCCCTCGATCTGGATCCGCGCACCCCTTTCACTCGTGCACCCCATCTGCCCACTAGTTGGGGTATACAGCATCTACAAAGAGCTCGCACGCTCCGCTGCCATGTTGACCGGGGGTCGACTTACTCCGATCATAGTGAGGCATACACGGCACTCAGAGATACGACACTCCCTCTCCTACAACACCTGTATCTCTCTGACACCACAAAGCCCAAGCGCGGCGACCCCCCACCAATCGTGGAACTCACATGCCCATCCCTCCTGAGCGCTCACTTTTGCAACGTTCTACCACATCCATCCTTTGCCGTGTCCGCGAGTAGTCTGAGCCGCCTCTGCTTGGAGTTACCATACGGCACGGTGTCCGTCTACGATTTATCGCCGTGCCTGTGCGCTCTACGCGACATGTCTCGCTTGGAACATCTCAAGCTCGTCCTCAGCGGGGGCATCTTTCCACGCTTCAGCCTTGGCATCGTGCGCTTCGAGAACCTCAAGACGTTGCACGTATCGTGTAAGAATGCGCAGCATGCACCAGTCATACTCGACTTCATCTCAACGCCATGCATCGTCGACACCTCGATCGAGATCACCGAGCCACTGCACAACTGGGACGAGCCTATCATCTTCCCCAGAATATTCGTCCATCAGCCACAGGCGCTGCACACTGGATCGGTCTCTATCTCCGATACTTCTCTGAAGGTCGAAAGCGGCGACGGGCCAGACCATGCAATGTTTAGTCTCACCTGGAGGCCATGGGCTGCGGTTAGGTATAACACTAACCTAACCTATTCAGAAATCCTGTCCGCTATCGCGCATCAAATAGATTTGTCGGGCTTTACCAGTTGCTCTGTATGGTTCCCGGATCCGCGTACTGGCGGGAGAGGTGCCAATGTCGGTGCCGCGCTGGCTGCTCTTCGGCAAGCTTTGAGCTCTGTCAAGACTCTGACGCTACATAATGCGTAGTCTTATGTTGCTCGTTCACTGATTAGAATATGAATACTCACATTGTTTGATCATACATGCCACGTCTCCATCGCGCGTACTCTACATACAGTGTTTGTGTAGCTAAAATCAATACAAGTCCTTTCCCGAGTGTCGATAACCTCAATCTTGAGCCAGCGTGTAGCGGCTCGGGCCCGAACCCGAGTCCGAGTCCAATCCAAATTCCGGATCTCAGTCGCTCTCCAGCGTCCACTGCCTCTCGTCCACCACTTCTGACGCGAGTCCTCGAGAGCGACACTCTTCGACTCGCGCCATCCAGTCCGTAACCACTGACTGATTCGAGCGCTGTTTGCCCATAAGAACGAGCCGTTGGACCGCGTGCCCGACTTTTCGCCTGCGCTTCTCCAATGTATCCTGAACAGCGTCCCACCACTTGTGCAGCTCGCGTCCAGTCAGTTCTAGCGGTTCCAGTCGCAGGATATTCAGGGCTGGTAACATTGCTGGCTTCGATGCGCGAGTGACACGAGCTAGCAAAGCCAATGTCTCCTCATGTTCTTCATGGAAAAGATCGAGGAAGTCGACGTTGGTGCATGCGCCCAAGAACCTATCGAGCGCTCCGCCCGGACTCGTGCCGAAATTGTCTGCACAACCCATATGCAAAGTTGTGAACTGGGCCAAGTCAAGATGCCGTGGAAGCATTGCCAGCAGAATACTCATGCGCACATCATCGTCGCAAGAGAACTTCAACTCGTGGCGCGCGTCTGGCAGTGATGTGCCAGAAACTATCAGAGGTTCATCTGACGAGGGATTGAGGAACAACTCTGTATATGGCGTGACGCGATGTCGTGCTGCCACAAACGCCGATAGTTCGTTCGCCACTGGTTTGCTGAAACCACGGTTGTCGTGGATATCTACCATAACTTCGGTAGCATTCGGGGCAGAGATAAGGTCAAGAAAGCGTCGAGCCTGTTTCAAACCACGACAGTGGAGGTTGAAGACATGCAATCGCGGGAGTAGCACAACGACGAGGTCCTTTGCGGGCCTGGTATCGAGTCCGTAAAGGTTCAGGACCAATTCTTCCAGGTGAGTCGCCATCCGCAGAATACTCAATATATCAGCGGTGCTGACAGAGTGCATGTGGTCCAGTGCGAGCTTCAGCTTGCGTAGCGCGCTCGGGCTAGATAAGAAGGAGGGGAGAGCATCCTCAAAGCCGGCGGAGACGAGCGTCGGGGTTGAAAGCTCGATGATGAGAGGTTCTAGTATCTTCACAGTAGGAGCATTCCAGTCGTCGTATATCTCCCGCCTAAACACCCGGAACTGCACACGCTGTAGAGCAGGATATGAATAAGTGAGGGGCATCGTATCTTGTGGATCATCATCGGGCAATGGTGGCCACAACGCATTGCAGATGAAGGTGTGCGCCCTGTCCAGCCGGCGTACTCCCCAGCTGATCGGGAGTCGGATGGGGTCTTCCTCATAAGAAGGGTCTCCGACGCCGATGGTCAGAGGGGCATCGCCTGCGCGTGAAAGTATCACATCTGCGATAGACGGGTCGTGGAACGACGAGGCGATGTGTGCCCAAAGGTAAGACATCCCAAGGCATGTACTGCGCCAGCGATGGCATACGTGGGTGACGACGATCCAACCGAGAACAGTCTTGCCGCGACCCTTGTCGTTATTCTTGTTCCAACCAGCTGGGTCTATCGCGGCGACGTGTTCGAACAATTCACAGAGGATGTCGTCAGGTAGCGTCGCCGCTGTCAGGCTTGAAAGTGAGATGTTAGGCATAGCGCGAGGAGAAGCGTCTCCTGTGTTGATGGTGGGTCGGTGGTCGTGGTCGGCGGATAAGCAGCTGCAGTGCGGCTTCGGTTCTGCATAACAATTGAAGAGCGCCTGATCGGCATCTGCCGATAACGCCGCCACAGAGTCATACCTGGTACACGCTGCATACGCATATCCGACCGGTCCCCGCTGTTCTTTACACATCTCGAATCCCTGATTTGTGCATCTCGCTCGAAGAGACAAGTCCGCAAAGACAGTGAAAACGAAGCCTCATCTGATGCTGGCGGGTGACAAGGCTTCGTTGACGCAGCGCGTGTACGGCAGTCGCCGAGATCAGAAACGCGCTCACATGGTTTAACCACAGACGCGACGTGTCCATGACCTGCTCCTCGACGCGATCCCGCCCATGAGGGCAACTTGCCCCTACAAACTACCTCAAATTACCAAGGCAAGTATGAAAGGGGTCGGTCAATGCACTTATAACTACTTCGAGTGTGATTTACCTACTGAGTCCATGGTAAACGGGGACGGATGAAGGTTGGCGCGTGTTCACAACGCTCGCTGCACGAGTATCCCACCGGCTGCTACCCAGGTGGCCAACTTATTGTGGTTTTGAGCTTAATTTGAGAGCTCTCTGAGATAACTGGCACCGAAGAAATGGCCGTTGAAGGGTTTTGAGCCCATCCTTCTCACTGTCCGCGTAGTGCGTGTGCGCGCGATGAAAGATTCGACGGACACAGATCGTCTTGAATCAAAGAGCAGCATCAAAGGCATTGGCGCTGGTGTGTCTGCTTACATGAGCACAATGGCAGATCTTCTATTGAGCGGCCGTGTGGTCCGGCATTTTGCGGACGCCTGACGCTCTTTCGAAAGAGACTGCACGTGTCCGGACCTATATCAGTCCTTGATCAGGCGTCCGCGCCCTCTCTGCTCTTCCCCTCATCTTCACCCGCCGCCTGGTCTACATCGCAATGAGCGCCAGCGGCATGAGCGGTGTGCCGGTCGAGGACTCTCTTCCTGACGACACGACAGGACATTTTCTCACAGACTTCACGATGGACGCGGGAGCAAACGTATGTCCTTCATTCCATTGTTCATGGTTCGAGTTGAGAGTTGGCTAATTGTACACAACACTAGATAACGGAAGTGGATATGGGCACACAGGAGGATATCATGTACAGTACGGGCTGGGGTGGACCAACAATAGACCAGATTGTACGTCCATCATACGTGCACCCGCAACCACAGACGTTGACAACGCCGCCCGTAGTGGCAGGACATTCAACTCTTCGCCGAGTTCGCCTCGGGACCCTCTCCATCAGGGGAAGAAGCGGCGAGCATCCTGGCTGAACGTATCCTGGTCGGTCAGACCACCGTCAGACCGAAAGACGTTCTGCAGTTAATGCCACCGTGGCGCATGGGAGATCGCCTCTGGCTTGTCCAAGTTCCGGATGGCTCAACACGCGTCACCCGGCTTCCCAAAGACTGTCCCGAAGCGGGTGACTGGACCATTCCCCTCGGCGATGGCACACTGTTCGAGTTCCGCACTCACCACATTCCACCTCCGCCGGTCACAACGACGTCCACGGCTCCATCCCCCACGGACGCATCTGACGCCTCTTCCCCGACCGAAGCCTCGTCCCCTGAGGGTGTTGGCGCTCCGAGTACGCCCCCGCCTTCGTTGGGCGACAGCGCCGAGGACAGCGCCACAGCGCCCACGCCTTTGCCAGGCGGCCCGGATATGCCAGCAGACGCCATCAACCCTAGCGCTCCGGTCGAGGCGAGCAACGACGTCGATATGGTCGACATGGACGGATCGCCCTCGGCGTCTGAATCCACACCTTCGCCCGTCGGGAACGCGCGAGGTGCGTACTCAACCTACTTTGTTGTGGCTGGCAATGCTCACCGTTTCCATCTAGTTCGCCGACCCAACAAGAAGAACTCCAAGAGCACGCGCTCAGCGCCGTACTCGAAGGAGAAGCCTCAGGTCGTCGCTTCCAGCGATGATCTGAGCGCTCACAACATTCAATCAACCAACGCCACCCCCACGGGAAGTGCCCACGTGGGCGACGCGGGCGGAGAAACGTCGTCGCGCGTCAGAGCACCGCCGCCAACGAAGGGCAGGATGGGCGCGACACTGCCCGATCCCACGAACGCCATGTACTCCACGCTCGACCAGATCATCGATTCCGCCACGGGGACATCGGGCCGTAAAGTGAAGTTTATCGCCGCGTGCTGGGAGGACAAGGTACTGCGCGCATTCTTGACCAAGACGGAGGTGGAGGCGCTCCGTGCAATGACTGGCGGGAAAAGTAAGGACGGTGGCAGGTGGCGATGCATCTTCCCTGGACGCGATGGGCCATGCGTGAAGACTTACAAGTACCCGAACACGCGCGACCGGCACGTCAACGAAGACCATCTCCATGATGAACTCGGTCTTCCCCTTCCCAACATCACGGGCGGCGCCATCTGCCCCCACTGCAACGGCTATATGTATCGCGGGGACAAGGACTTCACGGAGAAGCGTCACATTAACGATTGCAAAGCGCGGACGGAGGCAAAGAAGAAGCAGGACGAGGCAGCAAAGCGGCTGGCCGATTCGGTTTCGAGCGAGTAGGAGATCGCTCGCGCCATCTAGTAATTCTCTGATACGTTTATTAACATGTGTATACATGCTTGTATGTGCCGTTTGTACTCATCTATGGCTACGCCTTCCAGCGTACTACAAATAGCGATTTTTTGAACCATTGATAGCGCAAGCGCGTGGTTGACTGGTGGTTGACAAGTTCCATTGTCGGCCGGTGCTTGCCGCGCCGAGTTGAACACGATCACAAGACTCTCGGAGATCGGCGGTCGAGCCAGGACGATGGATGCCAGCCTATCTTGGCAGGTTCATTCGTATATTCTGATTCATCACTACGCATGTACAGTCGTCCATATGTATTCTGTACAAACATCGGGTCTAATCTTCCCATACCCGCCGATCAAATAGCTCCGCGACCAGCTTCCTCCCCGTCAAGTTCTCCATTCCCCACCAATCTTCACTTTCGCTCCACCCGCGCCTCCCCGTCCAGCATCCCTCGAGCTTCAGAGACCTTATCCCTCCCACACCACACGCGTACTTCCTCGCAGCCAACGCAGACGCGATTGTGTCCCACCACTGCCGCGTGCGCTCCCGATGGACCTCCGGATCGTCTGAGAGCTTGAAGGCTCCAGGTATAAGGCTCACTGACGAGAGTACGAGAGTACGAAGGGAGGGTAAGACAGGCTCAAGTTTGGCCTGTCTGAGCACAAGGATGTGCGAAGCGACGGACCAGATATCCAGAGCTTTGAGCTCCAAGACCGTCACGGACCCCAGTGCGCGTAATAGCGTTCCGAGTGTATTGAGATCGATCGAGACGGTGGAAGCGGCGAGGGAGGTGAGCGCGAGCGTGGTGATATGGAACGAGGCGTGTGGAATGAACGCTGGCAAGATTGATAGGGCCGTGAGACGCGTAGTGTTGTCCGTCGGGAATGAAAGCTCGCACATCGTCTCCGTCGAAGACGACGACAAACGAACGCGCATGTCGAAGCGACCAATCCCCGAGGTGCGTGGGATGTCGACCTCCAACTTGTCGTACATAGCGTGGTCCATCTCCCTCTGGCAAACGTCTAACAACGTCTCCATGTTCGGCAGAGCCACCGATCCCGTTTCGAATTTGTCGAGTTCGTACGAAAGTTCGAACGAGATCTTGGGTGGATGACGGATGGGGCGCCATAGGTCGGATAGCATGCGATCTGAACCGACGACCACTCTTGCACTCTGTAGATGGTCCAATACGATCGGACCCGAGCGGGCGTCGCGCTCATCCTCGAAATGATGGCCTCCTTGAAACGGCCCAGCGCCCGTGACCGAGACGTCAAGAAACTCCAGAAGAGGGCACGAGCGTAAGAAGGCGTGCAAAGCTCCGAGCGGTACCAGTGAAGTGTTGATGCCAATATGGATTTCGCGCAATGTCGCGCCCCAGGTGTGCGGGACCAAGGTCATCGAGAGGTGCGCGCATCTCAGCCGAGGAAGCTCCCATCGCGGGTTGAAGTCCAACGGCACGTCCATGCCGCCGAAGCGCACCTGGCGTAGATCAGGTAATGTGAGGTGCACGTCCTTCAGGTGACGAAGCATGGGACCACCAGGTGACACCAACACACCTGCGCGAGAGATGTTGTGGATAGCCCAGACCTCCAAAGGCAAGATAGCGTGGTAGTGCCGTAGAAGCCCGTGGCCGTCCAAGGTATTGAACCGCGAGAGGTCGATCGTGACAGGATGTCCCTTCGCGCGCCGGGAAAGTTCGGCAATGACTTCTCGTCGCGAGGACATGCATACGACGCGTGCCCATAGACCGGCGAGACTCCCGCTTAGTCCGAGGGTGCGCCAACGCCGACAGACGTGCGTGAGGACAATCCACCCGAGACGAGTGTCGGTGTCGCGGAGGGTTGGGACATCTTGTGATGTGGCGAGCGCGCAGGGAGGATATACAACCGCAGCGGCTTCGAAGATCTCGTAGATGATATCGTCAGGAAGGTGTGCGGTCTTGTCAACGGGTGCGGGCGTGAGCGCGGGCGAAGGGAAGGAATTGATGTCGATCCCTGTAGTTGAGCGAGACTTGATGCGCCGATGGAATATATTCCGAAGTCGCATGGCAACTATGCGTGGGGCAAAGAGAATGGATGAGTTGGTTTCGGGTCCGCATCGTTCCAGCACGAGGAGGTATTTGTGCTCAGGACCCTAGCAGGCGGTGCTCATGTAAGGCCCTGAGGGTGACAGGCCAAGTCGAAGGCACTCGGGCCGGTGGGAGGGTTCTGCCGCGATGCTTGAACATAGCAAAGGTTGCGGCAGAGCTGAAAGAGTAGTAGATAGAGACGAGCAATTCCCAAGGAGGTGAGGTTGCAGGCGGTCTGAGAACAGGATACGGCAGTGGTCGGCGGCCAACCTCCGCCGCGGCGACAGGCGGTCGATTTGGGTGCCTGGGTTAGGGTTAATGTCAATTTAACTTTTGAAACTCCGCACACAGTGCTCACTGCCTACAGCCACTTCCCAGCTACTGCACTGAACCTCTCCTTTCCGACCTTGAAAACGGCTGCTTGCCCTGAGCGCTGGGTTACGACGCTTGACCGACGCGGCCGACGTGAAGTTCACACTGACTTACGAATTTTCTCGCATCCCCTGTGGCAAGGTTGCTCGAGGCGGACCTCAGTACGATTTAAGCACAAGGACATGAGTAGTCAGAGAGTTACACAGTATACAGTGCTAATTGTACTTCGCCATGTCGTACGTCAGTATATCCGGAAGCCCAAGGCCTAACGAAATCAACTTCAACGCCAGCGGCACTCGCTACACTTTCGTGTGTACTGCCGTTCATCCACCACCTCGGATATCAGCCCACGCGAGAGACACTCAGCGCTCTCCGCTGTCCAGTCCTCGGTCCACTTCTCCCGCGTGCACCATTCGTTCCCACCAAGTTCCAAAGTTTGTATGGGAGCACCCGCATGCGAGCGACTTGAAAGGACGTCCTTCAGCGTTTTCCACCAGAAAACTTCGATGTCTTCGTCATCGACTTCTCTGAAGTGCTTTCCGATACTGGATGCGGACTTCCCGTCCGACGAACCGTTCATCTCCAGGCACAATGTCTCCAACTTTGGCATTGGAACGAGTGATTCGTCTTCGGGGGCCAAGAGCATGCGTAGCGTGTCGGGATGAGGAGCATCGACGAATATCAGTCTTTCGACGCGGGATAGCGAGTGGCACATGTTAACAAGTGCCCTATCCAATTCATCATCCTGCTGCCTCTGATTCAGACACTCCATTTCGCACCACTCGACTTGAGTAGGGTCGATGCAACGCGCCAACGCGGCGACAATCGCCGTATAATGCGAGTGCCATCCATCCGGCGAGTACCACTTCACGTCGAGCTCCACATAATTGGGAGTCCAGCTTGAGATCGATACATGCGATTCCGAAATAGAGAGATACTCGGCGTGGAGCAGTTGCTGTTGCGCGAGTGCTTGTGCGAAAACCCGATCTTTGTTGAATGTGTCGTCGTACACGGCTATTCGGGTGCGTCTGAGTGCGGGTGCGGTGACGACTCCAAGAAAATCCAGTGCATGACGCTCGAATCTGAACGTTACATGGAGAATTTCGAGGCGGTCGAGGTGCACCGCGTTGGTCCGGTCAGCGACGAGTGCCACCGTGTCGGGCACGCTCTCGAGCTCTAAGCTCAGATCCTACAAGCTGTGAAACCCACGCAGCACATCCAATATGGGTGGTAATCCGTCCCAGATGATACTGTGAAGTCTCAACGACAAGCTTCGCATCTTCGGCACGTGAGATAACGAGTGTAACAATGTATCATATAGTTCCGCGCGCACAAGACCGGGAGCGTTCAATTTCAGAATTGGGGGCGGGCTGTCCCCACTAGGCGTGTTGCAACTGAGATTGAGACGCCGCAGCGAAGGGAGGGGGCCAGTAAGGGCATTGTAAACCTCAGCATCATCGCGAAGGAACTCCGACCACTGGCGAATGTCACAGCAGAAGGTGTTCGCCCTGCCCAGGTGCTGCGTGCTCCAGCTGATTGGGAGGTAGTAACGCTGTTGGAAAAGCGCCTTTGTGCAATTATAGCTGACCTCGATCTTCACGGGACAACTTCGGGCACGTGCAAGTAGTTCGTCCGCGGTAGAGCTGCCGGGAAAGGCGCAGACCACGTCTGCCCATAGAGTGGGCATGTCGAGAGCGATAGCGCGCCATCGTAGGCATACGTGCGTAGCAGCTATCCAGCCGAGAGAGAACCAAGGTTGCGTGTAGCTTATCCAGCCAGCGGGGTTGACGATCGCGAGGTGTTCGAACACTTCGCGTATGACATCTTCAGGAAGGGTTTGAGCCATGGCGGACATATTTGATCACGTATAGAGGCTGCCTGGTATATCGAGCGAGGGCTCAGTCGCACGATTTATGCGTTGGCAGTAGATGGCCGTCGAGAAGCAAGCTGGCGCCCAGCGCACGCCGTGCACGACCACGGCTAAACCGGTCCGGTCACGCTAAGGTTAGGGTTCAGCTGCTCGCAGAAATCTCGATCTCAGACTGGATCTCATTGGTAGCCCGATCCTTCATGACAACTTCGCTGGCCTCTATCAATTGGATCGGGTGTCTGTCCGACTCAGTCGATCTTGCGTTCCACTGACAAATGAATAGACTGTTACAATTTTGATTTCAGCGAGGTCTTTCTATGTCTACCCTATTCGGTACTATATCTACAGACGTCACAGCTGGATTCAAGAGCTCGCTGGTCAATTATCTCAGAGATTAGATCTGAGGTCAGACAGGCCGTAGTTTGCTCGGTCCATATCCGGGCGCACTCTTCCTTCGTACAGCCCCTTCCCTCGAACCTTAGGCAGCCTATAGCGCTACCCTCCTCAAGACGATCGGCCAGCATGTCCCTTACAGCCCTCCACCACGATATCGTCTCCTCAATCCGAAAAGTTGTGCTATGCCGTAAGTATGACGGTTTCCATCGATGGAGATCCACATCACCCAGACTCAGTCTGAGCGTGTGCAAAGCCGGAAAAGGTAGCGCGCGTTTCCCTTCTGCGGATGACTGAAGTATTCTAATCGCATCTGAGTTGACCTCCCCGCTCATGACAAGCGTCGTGACACGCGTCATCGCCCGGCCCAGGGCAATAGTCGCGGCATGAATGCCTTCATGTACCTTCCAATCGGGGATCACGAGGGCACAATGGCGATAACTGGAAGCGTCCAGATGTTGCGGCAACTCTGAAAGCAGCTCTGCGAAGTTCCTCCTCATCCGTCCTGAGAACTCAAAGCGCAGCCTTGGCATAAGGCTGGACTCAGTATTGGAGATGGACAGATATTTATCCGATATGGATATAGATTTCTCGCCTGATAGCTGAGCTTGAGGTTGTCGAAAGGTGAGAGCTCGGTCCAGAAGCTCCCAGCTCATTGCTTCATGGGGCGTAGCAACGACTAGCATTTTCAATGAAGGGGTTGAGAAAATCTCGAGAACGTTCGCCGCTTGAGCGTGACAGCAACGCACTTGGAAGAATCGTAGATGCTCGAGGCGTACAGACACTCCATCCACAGACGACTCGACCGCGTCGTTCAGACGTAGATTAAGAGATTCCAGAGCAGGAAGAGCCCGTAGTGCGTTGAGTATATCAGCCATGTCCACAATTGTCGTGGCATGGATGTCGTCCAAATATAAACGTAGGGTGCGAAGGTTGGGCAGCGTGGATGTCGGGGCTGGTAGCATGCCGAACAAGCTAGCGGACCCCAAGACGGGAGCGTTGAGTTGTGCGATAAAGAGAGAGCGAGTTGTAAAGTCGAGTAGATTATCATCCACCATGATCGACGTGTCCTCAACGATTGGTAGAGGATCCGCGAACAAGATTTTGACTTCGGCATCTTCGTCACGGACGATGGATGCCATGGAAATGTAACACTGGAGATGGCGAGCGCGGCTTCTATATCTGAGAGCCCAGCTTAACGTCAGCTGTGGAGAGCGACGGTATGAGCGCGCGCCGGTATCCTTCTCGTCGTGGAAGATGTGTCTCAAGTTCAAAGGGCAAGTGCGAGCGCGCGTAATGAGCTCATCCGCGATGGTAGGGTCCGGAAACGCACAGACCGCGTCTGCCCATAGAGATGCAGCGGATAACCCAGCATATCTCCAGCGTTGGCAGACGTGTGTGACTATGATCCACCCGAGATTATACGTGTCCAAGCTGGGATTGCGTCCAGCAGGTTGGGCAGCTGCAGCGTGGTCGAATATCTCCCGTAGAATGTCGAGCGGCAGTGTTTGAGCTATCTGCGATGGCATGATGTAGAGAGTAGGAAAGAGCGAAGAAGAGAGCCGGGGTATAAGTATCGCTCGAGAACCAGATGGTGGTTGTAAAGATGACTGGTCTGATGAACGTCGAGATGAACCACAGTGATGCCGCGTCTTCCTCCGATGATATAGGGTTAGGGTTAGCTTTTTGCGGCGCGACGGCAGGCGCGGCCCGAGTCTCCTACTACTCATAGGTGCGCAGGGACACCAGCTCTCGTTCGTTCTGACTTTCGAGTTAGATATATCGCTCATATCATTGATTTGTGTACAATTTGAATTCGCAACATCTTGAGCATGATATGATACACAGCTGACGGTCGCACCAATGTCCGAGTCTCCAATCAGTCCCTCCCACTACACACGTAACAGCTGGAGATGAACTCCCGCTGATCATCCACCTCACTCACCAAACCCTCGCCCAAATACGCTTGCGCTCGCTCAGTCCATATCCGCGTGCACTCCTCCCGGGTACAGTTGTTACCCTCGAGCATTAGGCAACTTATGCCAGACCCCTTCCGAAGACGCCCAGCTAGTACGTCCCTCAGGATGTCACACCACTGCGACATCTCCTCGGCTCTCGCGACCAGGTAAGGGCGGTATATTGAATAGGGGTTGGGGTCCACTGCACCCAAGCTCAACGTGTACAATGCTGGAAACAGCATCGGGCCGGGGTTCTCGTCCGTCGGCTGGAGCAGGCTCAGGACGTCTGGCTGAACCATTCCGTGAAGATTGAGCGTGGTAACGCCGGTCATAGCCCGTCCCAAAGCGGCGATCGCTGTGTGAAGTCCTTCGTACAGTGGTTTCTCCCAGGAATTAAGAGGCCGCGGCACTACAAGTGCGCAATGGCGATAGCTTGAAATGTCGAAGTAGCGATGTAGCGTCGACACAAGCTCCACGAAGCTCATCCCGCCATACGATTTCGGGAACTCAATGCAGAGTCTCTGCCAGCCAGACGTAGTGTCGGAGAGGAATAGGTGCGTTTCCGAGATCGATAGAACTTGATTCATCAGGTGGAATCGGTGTTGTTGCAGCGCGATAACTCGTTCGAGGAACTCTCCGGACAATCCCCCCGACGTCTCGATCTCCAGACTCTCCAGCGTTGGCGCTGAAATGAGCTCTACGAGGTCGAGCGAGTGTATGCTGCCGCATCGCACCTTGACGTAGTCCAGATGTTCGAGGTGCACGGCCTTCCGATTGACGGCTGGCTTGGCATTGCGTGCTGGAAGTTGCAATTCGAGATATTTTAAACGGGGTAGTGTCCGGAGGAGATCTAACAACTGATCCATGGGCCCATCCGCTGTGGTTGAGCCGAGTAAACGCAACCACAGATAGCGCAATTCGGGCAAAAGGGATTTCGGGGATGGAAGGAAGCCTGTGAAGTCCGCAAACTCCAAGACAGGTGCCTCGAGCGCTACAGTAAGCAGCGGCACGTCACGAGTATAGCCATCCACTTTGATGACCGTATTCTTCAGGATGGACAGAGAGGTGGCGAAAAGGGCCTTGACTTCGGGGTGGCCGTGAAGGAGGGCCGACGGCGGTATAGTGCATCTGAGATAGCGGGCGCGGTGTATGTATTTCAAAGACCAGCCAAGCCTGGGTCCCCTCCTATTTCTGCGTTGCTTCGCGTCATTGGCGTCGTGGAAAACGTTTAGATTCAAGGGGCAAGCACGAGTGCGCTCAACGAGCCTCTCTGCAACGACGTCGTCGGGAAACGCGCATACCGCTTCAGCCCACAGAGGCGCGGCACCTAGTCCAACGTATCTCCAGTGTCGACAGACGTGGGTAGTCGCGATCCACCCCAACTTATACCTCATCGAATCGCAGTCAAAACCAGCTGGTTCGGCAGCTGCGGCATGGTCGAGTATCTCCCGAAGGATATCGGGAGGGAGCGTCTGTGCTGACGCTTTACGAGTGAGCATAATGAGATGGTGGGCGGGATGTACAAGATAAGCGAGGAGTAGATGGTGGTTGCAGTTGAACGTCAAGGCGAACCACAGGCGCGTCGGTGTAGGGGCAACGGCATTCCCCGACGGTGCGAGGTTAGGGTTACCCGTGCCGTTCGCTATTGTTCGCCACTCCTTGCGCATCGCTCAAGATAGATATAGACGAGCGCCTCTGTCTCGGCCTCATGTTCACGCATCCGAAGTCGAGAACTCGACGCAAATCATATTCCCTGCCTATAATCCTTCGCAACGATTGGCTTATCCCCATCCTTCTTCCTCTTCTTCTGCGGTTTCTTGCCTCCAGTCCCAGTCCCATTCGAACTCCCCACTCGCTCCTGTTCCTCAGCATCCTTCGGTAGATACCCGAATAGCTCGGACGAGACCGTATCCTGAGGGCGGTGGGAGCAATACTGGCATCTACACTCTCCCTGCGGCCGGCCGAGCATGAGCCACATGAAGTGCGGCGCAAACTCTGCGGGACTTCGGAAGGGCGTCTTTCCTGTGCCATGTGTCGTCGAACCTGCAAGAAGTGTATTAGATACATCCGGGGCGATGAGAAGATGATGATGGCGCGCACCATAGAGGTACGGATCTCTCCGCGCATTCTTGGGATCGTCCGATACTGTGCCATCGACGTGATGCCAGAGTGTGTATCCCATTGGGAGCCTGATCCTCCACCGCTTGCTATTCGCAATAGCTGGTAGCGAACCAAGAGCATAAGCGCAGTACCTCAAATGATCAGCAAGAATGAACGTACTCTGCCCACATACATGATAAGCCACCAGATTGCCGACCGTCCTCATCCAGTGATTGTACGTCTCGCTCCCCTCCGCGAGCTTCACATACTGATCCGTCCTCCCTTCACTGTCCACCTTCAACCTCTGCTGTTCAGCCGTCGGGGCTCTTCTTGCATCTCCATCGCTCGCTTCGGGATCAAGGACAACAACGACACCATCTATGACCGTGAAGCGCTCGTTGAGTTGGATATCGGACTGAGGGAGGGCGTATAGGCGCGATGTATTGGGGGCGATCGAGCGGCGCGAGTCCGAGTCGAGCAATTTGGCGATGCGCTCGGCTTCTGCCGCAGAGAGCGTCTTGTGGTGGAGGGCATGGGCTTTGAGCGCGGCGCTTTGTTGGCCGGAGGACGAGGCGAGGGTGGGAGAGTTCATGATTTACTCGAACTCGGCGAGCGCGTAATTTGAGGCAATATAGCGTTCGACTTTATAAAGATGCCTAGGGGGGATTGTGAGTACGAGATCTTTGTGGTGAGGAGGAGGCCACACTGACCCGTTGGCCTCGCAAAGGATAGGGGCAAAGATGAAGTTACGGCGACCGTCGACGCGGCCGAAAGAGGTTCAGATCTTTATAAGTAGCCTTTGTTTCTTCCCTTCTCACGTCCCGGAAGTAATAACCGCATGACGCGCCATGGCTAGCTTGTACTGTATCGATAAGGGAGGCTTTGACAGCAGCACAGCCTGCGCGAAGGGTGCAATGGACGTGAAGGGAAAGGCGCCCAGCCGTTTGGGAAGAAATGAAAGCGTGAAGCCAACCGGAGCCGAGTTTGATGCATCAGACGGGCAACCGCCGTGCTTCTTCCATCCGTTGTCGATGGTGGCGGCTGATGGGCGCGCGATGATGGACGCATGAAACAGGCAGCATCACCACGCTGGCGTCGTCGGCTCTTACGGTCATTTCATTCTCAACATGATTGAACAAACACGAGTACAGTTTGCAGTCCATACTCAGATACAGTAAGAAGATGCAATATGTAATCGGTCAAAGACAAGTAGTACTGTCGACTTTAGCTTCAGCGGCAACAACCGCACGCTCCTCCTCGTGCCTGCAGCAACCGTCACGCTGGGCCCAATACGCGCGAATTCACCTGGAAGCACTATGAGCGGAACAGGTTCAACTCGGTCTCCGATAGTGGCCATGTACTGCGCCACTTCCTTGCGCAAAGACCCTTGCTGATGTCTGGCGAGCATGGGTACCAGTTCACTTCCAGCGAACTTCACCCTGCGTGCACGAGCGTTTATCGACCACCTCCTGCGCTAGCCCTAGCGAAGTCACCTTCGCAAGCTCCTCTCCATCGTGCGAGAGGTCCCACATGAAAGCCTGTGGGATTGACCAGGTCCCCTCGAGCACGAGAGACTGCAACTTGAATTCGCATGCCTCACTGCCGGCCCGCAGCCGCGCACTGAGAGCCGTATTGAGCGTGTCCCACCAGTACTGAGCCAATGAACGCCCAGACTGGCGGGAGACTCCTTGAAGCTCGAGATCGGCTATCCTCAGATACCGCAACGACCGAAATGCGGGTGCGCCAGGCTTGCCGCGGCCGACCGCGCGGACGTACAGCGACGCGGGCCACTGATTCATACGTCTGAGCTTGAGCTCCGTGAGCCCCGTCAACGCCGTCCCAAAGACGCGTAAGACGTCGCTGATGCTGCTGTCCGAGATCAGGCCGAAGGTAGAGTCGATGGCCAGAGTGCGAATCAGCTCTGCGCGAATGTGGTTGGGGAGAAGGCAGAGCAGATCGCCGCGGTTGTGTTGATATGTGGAAAGCATCCATGCGTGAGAAGCGTGCTGTGCAGAGCGCTTGTAGATGATGATACGCAGCCGATGCGCGTAGTCCACAGCCAGATCTATAACGTCGTAGTGCCCCGAGAGCATCTGAGCTGCGCACACCTCGAAGAGCGGGGTCTCGATTGAGGTGTGGACGCTTGTACAGTCGACGTGGATGACAATGTCATCCTGCGTGACGACGGGACGCCATATGTCGCAAATCGACTGGTCCGAGTTCGAATATAGCCTGGCGCGCTTCAAATTGGCTAAACGAATCTCCCGTGGGTGATAATGCAGGCCATTAACACTAATCGGTGATGCAAAGTCTATGCGCAGAGTCTCCAGCTGAGTGCAGCAGCGCATGAAGTCGTGAATCTCTTTGAGAGACGCCCAAGATGCGCGCGACAAATCCATTCGTAGCTCGCGTAAGCCTCTTGCGCGGTCAGACGATAGGATAACATCCTGTAGGGTGGCGGAACGTAGCTTCGGGGCGTTCAGCTCCAGCGTTTGAAGGAGAGACCCGCCAGGTACTTGATGGGCGGTCATCCTACGCGTCACGTGGATCCTGTATAGACTGGGCAGCGTCGAGGGCACCTCGCCACCATGATGCTGGAAATCAGTCAGGTGTACCGTCAGAACGCCAGCTCGCGAAAGATGTTCCTTCAACAAGGAAATTATGGCGTTGGAGCGGCTGTCATCCCCCTCCCTGTGGTCTGTGATCGTTCTTCCCACTGGGAAGCCTTCGAAAAAATCGAGGGTAAGAGGGCAGCTGCCCGCGCGTGCGAGAAACGTGGTCACGGCAGAGGTGTTGAAGAGTGTGGTCACGATGGCGGCCCATAAGGTCGGTGTACTCAGAGCAACAGCGCGCCAGCTGCTACAGACATGCGTCAGGGTAATCCACCCAAGAGTAGGTCGCACACGGTTGGGAGCAACGCGGTGGCGACGGTGAGGAGGATCAATGACCGCGGCGTGGTCGAAGATGAGGCTGATAATGTCGATGGGCAATTGCAACTTATTGCGCTTGGACTTGCGACGGCGAGCCATGTGCAAGAGATAGTTCACAGAATCAGTTACGTCTCAGCTGATTATTAGTGCTGAGTCCCGCCACTCGACGGGGCAGGATGGTGGCACTGAGCAGAGTCGAGCGGCTCGCGGCTTGCATGAGGCTCACCAGCCAGCGGCGGCGGCCGGCTAATAATCCGGCATCAATATTCGGACCGCATGTCCGCATTGTCCTTCCGACCACCACCGCGCGCATTTTTCGTGCGTCTCGACTCCCTGATTTGTGCACGGTACATGATGATGTATGCGGGAAGCAGACTACATCACCGTGCTGCCGTCGCCTCATACGGTCATGATCTCTCTCGACATTTGGAACCATACAAGTTGCATTGCATACTCAAATACAGAAAGGATATACAGTCAGTAGAAGGTCAAACTCGACAGGTTACTGATAGGTGAACGCTGCATGGTCAGTAAGTATTCTCCTGCTCGCGGCGACTGCTACTCCGGACCTGGTACTCACAAGATAAAGGCTTCCACTGAGGGGAACTCCTCGCGTACGTGCGAGTATCGACGACTTCCTGCGTGAGCCACAACGAAGAGATCTTCCTGAGCGCCTCTTGATCATGACCCAGATCCCACAGCTCGACCCCCAACCAAGTTCCGTCAAGGACGAGACGGCGCAACCTAAATGCTTCACCACCAGTGCACAGTCGAGCAATGAGGGCCTCGTGAAGCGCGTCCCACCAATACTGGGCGTGCGAGCGCTCGCGATCCAACGACTTGCCCCCGAGCTCCATGTCGGTTATCGTCAGGCGCTGCAAAGCGCGAAACGCGGGCGTCGGCCTCCCGCGACCGAGTGCGCGGATGTACAACGACGCGGGCCACTGATTCATGCCGCCGAGCTTCAGATCTGTCAGACCCGTCATTGCAGACCCGAAAGCGCGGAAGACGTGGCTAATCTGGTCGCTCTGAAGTAGCGTTGAGTCGAGAGATAGAGAGCGGATCAGTTCTGCGCGGATATGGCGGGGAAGAACAGAGAGCAGATGGACGCGGTTGTGCTGCACTGTGGAGAGAGCCCACGAGTGGCAGACGCGTTGCGTGGAGAGCTGATATATAGTGATCTTCAGCCCATGATGGGCTGTCAACTCTATGGCATCGTAATGCGTGGAGAGCAATTGCGCTGCGCACAATGTGAAGAGCGCGGGCACGGCGTTTGGGGGCATTGTCGGTCCTGTCCCTGTACAGCTCAGGTCAAGGACGATATCGTCGCACCCGACGATGGGCCCCCATATCTGGCAGAGTTGTTCTTGCGAGTATGCCGATAGCACGGCGCGCTTGAGATTGTTCAGAGGGATTTCTCGTGCGCGATAACCCGCATCGGGTTCCGCCCGTGGACAAGTGAAAGCGATGTCCAAAGTCTCGAGCTGTGAGCAGCAGCGTATAAAGTCGTGCAGGTCGCTTAGAGATGGCGAGTGATGTTGCGTGAGTTTCAAACGTAGTTCGCGCAGACCTCGCACGCAGTCAGATGGTAGGATGGCGTTCGTGAGAGTAGCGGAACGCAGCTCTGTGGCATTCAACTGCAATATACGAAAGCGGTTGAGATCGCTTTCATCGCCGGAAGGAATATACGCCGTATGCCCTACACGAATCTTGTAAAGAGCGGGCGTTGACAAAGGTGCCTCGCCGTCGGCACGCAGTAGATCGTAAACTCCAAAAGTTCCCACTTCCAAAACGCTGACTTGCGAGAGGTGTTTCCTTAGGCAGGAGATCATGGTATGTCCCCGGAGTTCGCCCAAGGGATGTTTGGTGAGATCGATTGTGAGAGGGCAGCTGCCTGCGCGTGCGAGAAACGTGTTTACAGCAGAGGTGTTCAGAAACACGGCGGCAATGGCGGCCCATAAGGTAGGCATGCTCAGACCGACATTGCGCCAGTTGGCACAGACATGCGTGAGTGTGATCCACCCGAGAGTAGAGGGTGTATAGGAGTAAAAGCTGCGATGCGGCGGCGATCGCTGTGGGGGATCGATGGCCGCGGCATGGTCAAAGATGACTTTGATAATGTCGATGGGCAGTTCAGACTTATCACGCTCGGTATTGCTGCGGTCAGGCATGTCGCGATTCGACGTTGAGGGTTCAAGGTCGAACCTCGAGATACAGAGGGGAAGAGATGGTGGTCTTGAGCAAAGAGGACATGGGCCGCGCCGCACCGTTCCCGCACGGCGCAAATGACCACGTGCTCTCCCCTAGCGCCGCTTATATCTGCTCCAGCTCGCAAGAGCGCTGAGGGAGTCGGTGCCCAAAGTGTTCCGATGGACCTTCAACGTCGAACATGCACCTCCCGATCGCCCGAAGAGATGAGTGACATGTCAGTACAAAGATACAACAAATCGTCTAGATAGACCATCAAGAAAGCCGACAAGCGCCGCAGCGCAAGCATTTTGCGCCCCATAACATACATCGCGTCAGTACATACACACTACGCGGCAGCCTCGACGGCCTTCGCCTCCTGTGCGGCCTGAGCAGCCTGTACAGCCTGAGCCGCGACGACCTCGTTCCGCCTCCTAGCAGCAGCGACGGTATCCCTGACACCGGCCAGTGCGCTTCGTGCGGCGGTGAGGCGCGAAGAGAGGTTCGACCATTCCGCGGCGGAGAAGGAGCGCGGAGAGGCGCGGAGGACGCGGAGGGTTTGAGTTGTTTGAGCGAGTTTGCCGACGAGGAGGTTCGCGCGGATGGCTGGGCGCATCATCAGTGAACCAGTTGAGTGAGGAGAAAAGCAAGGCGCGTACCGTCGATGACCCATCGCTCTACACTCGCGGGTTCAACGGCCAACGTCTCCGCGATCTTTGCATACGACACGTCCTTCCCGATATTCTCAAACGCCAACCCGCCGAGGGTCAACAACCGCATCTTGCGCTCCAGACCCTCGTACTCCAGCCCATGCTCGCCCAGCACAGGCGACGACTTGAACGACGCGAGATCAGAAAGACCGCCGGACGTGAACACGCGGAGGAGTGCGAAGAGCGGCGCGTCTTTTGCGGCGAGGACGGCGGGAAGTTTGAAAAGCGGGTCAAAGTCGAGCGTCGTCGGTTGGCGGAGCGCACACGCGATAGCATCCAGCGCGACGGGCTCTGATCCATAGAGACGGACGAGGACGAGCTTGTAGTGGTACGCCTCGCCCTGCTCGCCGGCTTTTTCGTGCGCCTCTACGAGCTTCTTCACGAGCTCGACTTTGGACGGTGTGGGGACGTCCCATGTGGCAAGGTACCGCTCGACGTCTGCGCGCGTGATCTGCAGGACGGCAAGGTCGTCGTTGGCAATGGCGAGGGTGAGGAGGGCGGTGTATATTTTGTAGCGGAGGGCGGAGGCGGGCGGGAGGGTGTTGAAGACGTTGGACAGGATCCGGTATTGGGTCGTCGAGTCGCCAGTGGAAGTCCTTACTGCGCCGAGGAGTGTGTCGAGCTGGGAGCTCTCGCCTGGCCAGAGCTGGAGTACTTGTGCGAACAGAAGGTTGAAGAAGCCCTCGATCTCTATAGCACCATCAATATTTCTTTCCTCGTTTCAGTCAAGTGAAGACGCACCGCGCTCGGAACCTTCGCCCAGTCCTTTCACCTCGCCAACAATCCACCCGACAACATCCTTTTTCCTGCTCTCATCCTGATCCAATGGCGTCTCCTGACCTACACGATCCTGTGCTCCCTGCACGTATGCAGCGCGCTCTCCCTCGGGTAAGCTGCGGGCGATGTACTCCGCGAGCTCTACGATCTATATTCACACTCGAGTCAGTCGATCGCGTCATGGTGTAAGAGTAGACATAAAAGTACCTGGTCCTCGAGAGAACCATCGGCGAATATTGCCACAGCGTCGCCGGAAAGTGTCATCGTGAGCGTTGAACAAAGTCGCCGATCAAGCGGCCGAGCAGCGATCTCAAAATCTCGGCCAACCCTAACCCCGACGCAATAAATCCGCGTCGCGCGGCGCCGTAACCTGTTTAGCGCTTGCTCTCATCCCTCGTCGGATCGCTATAGATGAAATATACGCGCTGCGCAAAGTAAATATTCAATGTGTATCGTCAATGTACTCTTACCGCCTGACATACTCGATTGGCCTGAACGGTCATGCTCTCAACGTTCGCGCATTCTCTTGGTCAAGGACGCGCCGTCAGCAAACCCTCTCTTTCTCCCGTCACTCAGCTGCACTCAACCAAGATCACGCTTTCTCCTCGACATGCCCTACGAGATCATTACGCACAGCGTGGAATAAACCTTCCCCGTGGCACCCAATACATGAGCTCTACCGGCCACGCTGTACTGCCGCTTAGCATAGCCTCGTCACCGGTCATGCTATCTAAATTCGACTTCTGTCCCTGGACCTGCATCGCTCTCTGCTTCTCTATTCGAGCATAAGTACTCATAGAGGATCATCCTCAATCAGGATGCACTCTTCCATCTCTCGGCCTTCCTCCACCAGCGACGATGCGCGCCTTACGCGTCCTGTCCAAGTATCGCCGCGCGCGCAATACACCCCCTACTGGCGCGCACGTCAACACCCCCACCGATGGCACCCAAGTCTTCCGGCTACCCGACGACATTCTCTACGAGATCTACGAATGGGCCGCGATCGTCTACCCTCCGAAGAACTACGTGGCATCGCTGCCAACGGTGCGCGCGCAGGCCCTCGCCCGCCTGGGATGGATCGTCCTCACTCATATCTGCCGCCACTGGCGCGCCATCGGCCTCAGCTCCCATCTCGCGCCGCTATGGGCTCGCGTCGTCTGCTTCTCCCCACATTGGAGGGCGTTACGGGAAGTCCCCCTGCGCGCCATGACCTGTCCACTTATAGTGGATCTGTCGTTCGATGACCCGCTACGATCAACCGAAATGACCCAGAGCGGCTGGGCATTACCTACGCCGATGGAACGCTTTGCGATCCAGAACATCGAGAGGACTCAAACGTTGATTGCGCCCGGACGACGCCTGGTCGATAAGCTCAAGACAAGGCGTCTTACTCTGCCTACCCTGCGCGAGCTTCGCTTTGGCCCGAATGGCCTGCCCGCAGATTTCGAGCCACAGTGGGAGTTGCCGGCGCTCGAAGTACTGTCGCTGCCCTGGACCGAGGGCTTGTTCCCTCCCACGATGGTGCCAGCATCGCTCCGCGAGCTACACTTGAGTGTCTACGCGGGCCGTATCAGCCTCGCAGACTTGCGCGCCTTCCTCCTCGCATGCTCGCATCTCGAAGATCTCGACCTCTCCGTCTCCGGCGAGTGGACGGACCACGTGCTCACAGACGATGTTTGGCCCGCCGAGCTTCAACCCGTACATTTCGACCATCTCAAGCGAGCAAGGGCACTCTGCGATGAAGAACGGTCTGCGGCAGATCTCTGGGCGCTTATGTGCGGCTCTCCCGAGTCGTCGATGAAGTTTACGTTTTGGGACGGGGACGACCCCTACAAAACACCCAGTTCGGCGCAGGTCCTAATGGACGCGTGCAAAAGCCACTTGTTGAGCGCGCTGTACGATACCGTGGGCATCCGTATATCGAACGCCATGGGGGAGAGCGACCTGATCCTGCGCCTTTCCTCATCGCGCACGCCCACGGCATTCTGCGAGCTCGCAACGCTCGCAAACGAGGCTCTCCGCCGAGAATTCCTGTCTATCCTACCAACGTACACCCTCGACTCCGCCTCCCATATCACTTCTCTTCACCTCGATCAGGTAGTGGTCGGTGAAGCCGCCGTTATCGAGGTGGTCGGCGATCTTTTTAGAGCGTTGAAGTGCGTCGAGGAACTAACGTTGACCGGGATGAACCCCTGGTACTCCGCGAAGCACCTCCGCGTACTCGCTTCCAACGCACCACGCACCGTTCTACCAGCTCTGACAACCCTTACGATCTCAAGCATGCACATCGACTTCCGCTTGGGCAACCCTATCGGCCAGGCCGGGCCGTGGTGGAGCACTCTAGCGAGCGTTCTATATGCGCGATGTAACGCGCTCGGATTTTTGCCCTTGAGGCTCGTGAAACTTGAAGGAATATGGAGTGGGCGAGGGTCGTGGGGGAGGACAGAGGACAGGTTCATGGAGAATCTGCGGACGGAGGGATCAGTAGACGAGTTGCGCGATGAGCGTGTGTGGACTATCTAGGCCTTTTCGCGCATCAGGCGATCTTGTAGTAAAACCTTGAAATCACATAGTTAAGTGATGTCGCTGCCAATCCTTGAGAAAACTTCCTTCCCGTTTGCTTCCCGTATCGCTTCAATGGTGCTGGATAGTGGTGTGGTAGACGTTGCGCTTGATCTTTACCCTAACCCGAGACTTGAACCGGGCCGATGACCGGCCCGGGCTGAGCACAACCAACGCGAGTGGTTCGTCTTCACGCTCATCTTTAACCACCATCTACCTCTTCCCTGAAGATATATACCACATCAGCCCTCGCCGAATCTGCCCACCCTGCTCCCTTCTAGAATGCCCGCACAAACTCTTCCTCCCGACATCCTACGGGAGATACTGGATCACGTCGCAGCTGCCGAACCAGCTGGCTATGACTTTCACTCGAGTTCGTACAAACTGGGCTGGATATCAACCACACACGTCTGCAGAAGCTGGAGATACGTTGGGCTAGGTGCTGCAGCCCTATGGGCAGACGCGGCCTGCGCCTTTCCGAATCCTACCATCGCGGACGAGCTCATTACGCGCGCTCGCGCTTGTCCTTTGAATATGACAGATATCATTCACGACGAGAAGGGCACCGACTCGCATTTATACCGTCGCTCTCGATTGCTGCCGCTGGACTGGGCCCTCAAATATAGAAGCCGCGCTCACCACCTCAGATGTACCATTTCCAAGGCAGCCATCGTTCGTGGTGATGCCGAAGTCAATATCTTGTTTAAGGATCCTCTACCTGTCGCCAAATTTGTGTCGATTGAGGTGGAAGGTCATCGACGTGACAAATCTGCCACACCCACGTTCATCGTAGCCCTCAACGCTCCTGTTTTGAGCTGCATCTACTCGATTGGTGTGCTGCCGTCCCCAACATCGACGCTGCCTAGCCTTCGCAGCCTACATCTACATCTGAAGACTAACAAGGCCAGGCCCATGGATGAAATGACCAATCTGTATGACGTGCTGCGGGGTTTACCTCTGTTAGAATTTGTCACTCTACGTATGGACGGCGCGGTCAAATTGTCGCGTGTGGATAGGACCACTGTTCACCTCGAACACCTGATATCCTTCGATGCGCACTGCTGCCCCGCGCGAGCTTTGGACATGCTCGAGACCATTGTCGCCCCTTCCCTGGAAGAGATCCTTGTAAACACTCGCGGCGAAGAAACGAGCAGCGAGTTCGTAGCACAAGTCCTCGCTCTTCAACAACGACGCCAGCCTCAGCTGCTCAACGAGGAATTCATATCCGTGTCGGACACATCCCTATCTCTGGCCGATACCGCATCGGACGAGCCGAAGCTAGTCCTCCGATTTCCCCAGCAGACGGGGTTGAGCTTTGTGGAGCTTCTGTTGGCGCTGCCACAATATTCGGACGTTACCCGATACCATTATTGTGCGCTCGTGGTGCCGGGTCGTGCGATACACTATGGCCTATATGCCGCCATGGTTGCCATAGGACGGGCAATGACACGGGTCACTACGCTTGTGCTCAGCGGGGAGGTTCATCAACATTTACTATGGATCCTTCAATCAACGACAGACGGCGAATCCTCCGCGGTCGTGCCGTTTCCGTCCTTGCAAACGCTGGGTTTGGGCATGGTGGACCTCCGTCCACTGCCACTAGACATGTGGGCTGGGAAAACTCTGGCAAAGAACACGCTGTCGTGGTGGAACGTCATGATGGATGTGCTGGAAAGTCGTTCTGAGAAGGGGAGCGGCGTCAGATGCTTGACGTTTGAGGGATGCGATTGTGCGCGGGGAGTGTGCACGCGGGTATGGACCGATCGATCAAAAGCCTCTTTAACCGAAGGTCTCATATCGGAGCTCGTTGATAATAGGAAGCGTATCTCGACTTGTTTCCTATGTAGATGAAGAGCGCGCATGTATGCATCGGTGCTATCCTGACTGTAGATAGATTTTGCAATGTGAGATCAGATTCAAGTACGCCCAGTACCTAGGCGAGAATTAGATAATTTGCCCCTCTGTGGCGGTAAGTTGCCCTCATGGGCGTGATCGCCTCGAGGAGCAGGTCATGGACAGGTCGCGTCTGTGGTTAAACCATGTGAGCGCGTCTCTGATCCCGGCTAATGCCGCACGCGCGCGACGTAAGCATCCATGATCCGCTAGCTCCAAGGACCGAGGGCTTGCCTTTCATTTCACAGACTCTCACTCCCTTTGCAGCCCTCTGCGGGCTCTTCTCCCTACTAGCATATGCCCATGGCTGCCGTGCAATATATCTGTCTTGGGTGTGACGCTATCGGGAATGCATCAAATCGTCTGTGGACATCGCAGAATGATGACATGTGAGCATCCGTGTGTATCTCGACAATCGTGCGTCAGCTGAGAATCCTGGGCAGGATGATTTCACGAGGGATGACTGCGTTGCGCCGTAGTAGAGTTCCTGTACGCTTTGCTATCGCAATATATCGTATTTGCACCCTACCGAGGCATAGCCCGAGTCCTAGCATTCCCCAGCACCGCCTCAAGATAACGCTCCGTCCTCTCAGGCCACTCTTAAGCCCTTCGTGCTTGCGAGTGCGCCATAAGCTATCTCCGCGCCCTCGACATGCGTTTGCGAGACCTTTTCCGTCGGCGTATCGAGTCTCGCGCAGTCACAGGCGCACCTCCGCTCAACTCTACGGACTACACATGCAATCTCCCCGACGACGTCGTCTACGAGCTTTTCGAAGCAGCGGCGCTCATCTATCCGCCGAGCGTCCTCGTAATGACGCCCACATCCGCCCAAACTCTTCGCGGCACGCACTCCCTGCTCGGTTGGGTGATCCTCACCCATATCTGCCGGCGCTGGCGGCACATTGGTCTATCCGCGACTCTCGCGCCATTGTGGGCGAGAATTGTGTGTTTGAGCTGGAAGCCGAACGTGGCTCTCGAGCTGTCTGAGCGCGCAAGAGGATGCCCAATCACGATTGACTTCTCACGACACAACGGCCAGTTCGGTCGAGAGCGCCGCGAACTCTCATCTCTCGAGGACTGGACATACCGGAATATCGGACGTACAGTTGCTTTGATCTCGCCGGGGCAAGCTCTAGTCAACAAGCTGAAGTCGCAAAAGCTTGTACTGCCGAACCTCCGCGAAGTGCGCCTCAGCGCCTCCGATCTGCCTTGGAACTTCGCTATCACTGCGCAATGGGAGTTGAGTGGACTACAGCGCGCGTGGTTGAACATGGCGCTCCTACCTTCTTCGATGGTTGCCACAGTCAGGGAGTTGCATCTGCGGATATACGCCTCCCATACGCCCCTCACGGAGCTGCACGAGGTGTTACGCGCATGTGTCCTCCTCGAACACCTCGACATATCTGTACATGGTGGATGGTCACATAAAGACTTGCCGGACAATGCCGTCGAGCGCGAAGCACGGAAAGGGTTCATTATATTCGACGGCCTCAAGACGGCGGAGGTCAAAGTTAGCGCCGACTCGATCTTGACGGACCTATGGAGTCCCATTCGCTGTCCGCCGACGTTGACGTTGCAAGTAAAGTGCGCGACGAACTTTTGGTCTGGACCTCTACCGCGGGTAGAGGGTCTATTGGAGGCGTGTAGGAGTCAAACGGGAAGTACGCTGTACGACGGAGTGGACCTGCACATGCCAGAGGGAAACATGCGTCGGAGTAGCATGCGTCTGCACCTTTCGTCGTCGTCGTCGAGCGCGTCCTGCGAGCTGTCATTTCTATCGGACAAGACTTCACGCCTCCAGATGCTACTCGCATTGCCCGCTTACATCTCCGGAGCCTCCATCACGCAGCTCACACTGGGAGGATCCCCTACAGCTGCGGACTTGGCGGATGCGGATGAGGCGATTTGTGTGCTCGGGGGAGCATTGTAGAACTTGCAAGACTTGAAGTTGAGAGGGATGGACTTCTGGGTCGCGGCGATGTACGTTCGGGCGCTGAGGCTAGCAAAGCCTTCGCCCGTAATGCCTGCTCTGCAGCGCATATCTCTATCCGACATGCATCATACAGACGCGCCCAACGGATCGGGATTATACCAGACGCGAATGTGGTGGGATACGATCGTATCGGCGTTGACCGCGCGAAAAGAAGCAGGGATGGGATGCTTAGACGTGTTGAAGCTTGACGGAGAGTGGACGGGTGGTGAGAGTGGTTGGAGTGAGAAAGAGGACAGGGAAGGTGCGGATGAGTGTAGGGCAGCAGGGCTTGTAAGAAGCCTAATCGATACTCGGGTATGGGTGAGTAGTACAACTTGGAGGATAGATGGGTGATAGATGTACATGGTTCGATGCGCACAATGGTCATGAAATGATGTAATTATAGTAAAGACAGCCCGTAAAGACAACCAAATTATGCTTTGGTACCACGGACCTCTCGTGCCCACTTATCGACGTCCGCCTTTGTAAGCTCAACACCATGTACGGCGCGCACATGCCGACGGACATCATAGGCGCGCGTGAACGAGTATTCGCACGCCTTTGGTGGAGAGTTGGATTCCTTCGCGCTAGATGCATCTGGTTCTTCTGCGCCATGCATTTCCAGGTCTGAGGCGTGTTCCTCCACGAGTTGATGGGGAAGGCCAGTGAAGGACGGATATGGACATGGCAGTGTGCGGGTCGCTCGTGCGGCTCGGGCATAGGCTGCGCCGGTGATGCCGTCGATGAAGTCGTTTGCGTTCTCCACGGCGGCATCGGCGCTAGCCACTTGCCTCGTAGCACCTTCCTTTGACTTGGATGAAGGACCAGGCTCCGCGTTGCGCGCCGTAGACACATACTCTTCGTCATCCTCCCCTCCACCATCTCCCTCGCCCTCTTCAATACTGGCTGATCTGCGCGCATGAGCGCGCGCGACATGGCGCTGCAGCAAGTGCTTATAGCCGTACGCCTTGTTGCATCCGCGCGCAGCACAGATAAAGTCTCGTGCTCCAGCATGTACGACGTGAGCATGCGTCGCGAGTGCTTTCTTCTGCAGTGAGGGTCAGTGTACCGCCAGGACGCAGCGAGAACGAGACCTACCGACTTGAAGTCCTTGCCGCACCTATCCTCTTCACACACCCAGTCCCTACCCAACTCTCCTCCACGTCTCCTCTTCTTCGGACGTTCTTCGGCATCGTCTTCCCCACCCTCATCGCCTTCATCATCCCCGTCGCCACCCATAGCATCTTCTTCCTCGTGTTGTCGGTGTATCTTCAAGTGGGCTCGTAGACCATCTCGTCGAGCGAAGGTCTTCCCGTCACAGGATGGGTATGGACATGTCGGCGGATGAGCGGTGCGAATGTGTGCTTGGAGCGCGGTCCAAGTGGAGAAGTTCGCATTCTCGCATTGAGCTAGTGTACATGTGTAGCGAGACTCTAGGTGGAAGGCTTGAGGTAAGAACCGCAAGGTAGCGTGTTTGAAGGGCGGAGCTACATACCATCATGCACCTTGACGTGCGCCTTGAGCTTCTGATTGGTGGCGAAGCTTTTGTCGCAATCTTCGTGCGTGCAGCGGTAGGGCTTCGTACCCGGAGGCGAGTGTACGGAGGCGATGTGTGCGCGTAATTGATTATGTTTGGCAAAGCCTTCGGAACAATCTGGTTCCGTACACTGTGTCCAAAGTAGTAATTAGTTCACGCTGAATTGTATAATTGAAGGCGCACGCACAGTAAAGTGTCGCTCTCCTTGATGGATCGTCTTATCGTGTACCTCGAGGTGTTGTGTCGTCCAAAATCGTTTACCGCATCCAGATACATCGCATTGGAGAGGGCGCGCCGACTCGGGAAGATGTGAACGCGTGTGCGCCTGCAAGTGCGTGTCCCGGAGATATGATTTATTGCATGTAGAGCACACAAAGGGGCGCTGGAATGCCTCAGCTTCAGTCTTTAGGTCGTGAAGAGATAAAATCGCGCACCTCGCCAGTATGCGAGCGTGTGTGCTCGGCAAGACGCGCAGCTTTGGCGTAGCTCTTATCGCAGCCATCGAAGTCGCAAGCATAACGTTTAATATTAGGAGCGCCAGTACTCCTAGCACGCTTCTTGGAAGAGCGATGCCGTATTTCATCTAAGCGATCTCCCTCGCCAACTTCGTGAGGCGCCTCCGACAGTTCATCCTCCAGATTAAAATCCGAATCTTGTCTATCCGAGTCGTCGGTAGCAGAGAGATGTAGCACAAGAGGCTTCTGGCTGCGCGTCTTGCGCTTTCCGAGGACAGTACTCGTCTCCGTGAACGAGGTCATCATGGTGAGGAAGACGGTTGAGGCTTGAAGCTGAAGCCGCGACGCACAATGCGAGGCAAAATCCTAACCCTAACCAGATTCTGCCCGGATCGGCGGCCGGCTTGAGCGGCTTGTAGGCGCGCGCCAACTCTCCTTCGAACGTTCATAGCGCCCCGCGAACCACAGCATGATCATCCACACGCCACGGCGTATAAGTAGAGGGATCCTCGTCCTCGCTTCTGACCTTTACCTTCCATCGTCGTAGGATTCCCTCTTGTCCTCGATCTTCTGGGGATTCGCCACGATGTCTGTCATCGACCTACCTATCGACGTCGTCTGCGAGTTCTTCAGACAGGCTGCTCTCGCCGATCCGCCACGACGCAAGAAGGGCGACACAATCGACGATCTATATTTCTCCCGCAGCCGTCCTCAGGGCTTTGCCCTGGGCTGGATCATACTCACGCATGTCTGCCGCCAATGGCGCACCATCGGCATCGAGCATATGGCGCCTTTGTGGGCTTCCATTGTAACGGTCTTTCAAAAGCCAGCTATCGCGGATGAGCTCGCTTCCAGAGCACGTGACTGCGATCTTAATTTGAACGTTACCGGCTGGTATGGGAGCCCGTCTCCCAAACAGAAAGAGATGCACGATTGGGTTGTCGAGCGTGTACAGCGTGCACGTTCCCTGTACTGCCACCCTCCACTCAACATCAATCGCGCCGGAAACACGATGCGGGCCGCTCTTGATGGGAACCACCTTCCTGCCCTTCGGCAGCTCGACTTGAGGTCCGACCCTAGCTACCACAACGACGACTCGTTGAATATATTCGAGCTCAATGCACCGTACTTGATCACCGCGAACTTGTCGAACGCGTTACCTGCACCTTCTTCTTCGCTGCAAAACCTGCGCGAGCTGCAGCTCGATTTTGCGCAGAGCCTGTCTCCTATCTCCATGAAGCGAATCATCGATCTTCTCCGCGTACCCGTGAGACTCGAGAAGTTGTCATTGCGCTGCACGCACCGCATCACCGCGCCTGAGGATCCGGACTCAGTTGCCGATGTCGTTAAGCTCGAATACCTCACCAAGCTCGAGCTCGTCCTTCGGGACGCAGACCATGCTTCCGAGTTATTGGATAGTATCAGCGCCCCGAGCGTCATAATCTTCAAGCTGAACGTACAACTCGCCCCGACGGAGTCCTTGCATAAGCTGCTCGGAGAGTCAATTCAGCCGTACCTCGCTCAGCAGCCGTTTGACATCGTATCTTTCACGACGAATCAGCTCATCCTCGCGCAATCTCACAACCACGACGGCGATAGTGCCGGCAGACTGGACTCTGTATTCGCGTTGTACTTCCCTCAAGTCTCCCAGCCGAAGGCGTATGCCGAAGTACTCGACGTCCTCGCAAGCAACTCTGCTTCCACGTTCTCGGCCATCATCCGTTGCGAGCTCGGACCCGCGGTGGACCATCAATATGATCCATACGATTTGGAAAGGCCAGAGACTGTCACTGCATTC
Organism: Peniophora sp. CBMAI 1063; assembly: GCA_900536885.1. Lineage (NCBI taxonomy): Eukaryota > Fungi > Basidiomycota > Agaricomycetes > Russulales > Peniophoraceae > Peniophora > Peniophora sp. CBMAI 1063. The sequence goes on along the minus strand of UWZB01000335.1, from coordinate 101,353 downwards.
AGGGCAGCTCTCGAGCGTATTGGGGGTGTCATGGTGAACGCCTCCACCGTGTGTCTCCCCGGAGACACCCTGCACTACCTCGCGCTTGAGCTCATGGCGCAGCAACCGCCGGACTCATTCTTCCCCGCGTTGAAGAGACTCGGCGTCGGAAACGGTAACGATGGGCTTACGAAGTACACGGAGGAGAGTGCGGGTATGTGGTGGGATACCCTGCAGGAAGGGCTGAGGAACCGCATGCGCTCCGAGAAGCCCGTGACGAGCGTGGTACTGGAAGGCAAGTGGTGTACACGCGAGCCGTGGACGCACGCGTGGACGAGGAGGGTGATGGAGAGTCGCAAGATTGGGCTGACGGAGAAGGCCATCGACGTGCGGGATCTGCTTAATGCGTGCCATTATTGCCAGATGAACCTTTTGGGTATCATGTCCTGGATCTGATGATACCTGTACGATACTAGTATATGCTCTCAACTGTTTCACGCATGCGATTCCTGTATGTGCACTGAGCTGTTGTGGCACTGTACGAGTACACTACATGCTGGACGCTGGACATAAAGTGTATTCAGATGTTGTATCCTCTGTATGTAGACTTCTCGTTCCGTCATTCCGTCAAAACATGCATATGTACACTTCAAATTTTTAATGATTACAGAACGAAGGCGTCGAGTCGCAAATGACGCAGACTGTCTCCCACTCTTGCATATCTACAATTTCTTGTAGAAGACCACGGGAGTAACACTCGCTAGCTTCAGTGTCCCTCGTCTCCGTCCATGTCGTACGTTGAAATAGTTCTCCTTTCCCTTCAATTTCGATCCTGACAATAGGTGCGCCTACGTCTTTCCGCATCTCCAGGAACTCCCTGATTCCCTTCCACCAACGCTGGATTCCACCTTCCCTGCCGCCCAGGAAGCCCAGAACGCCGAGACCAACTTTGAATCTCAGGGTTTGCAATGCTGGAAGGAATAGGGGTCGCGGCTGTTGTATGATGTAGCCGAGAAAGGCGAGTTCCTCTGCGTGAGCCCACAACTCCAGGACGGTGGTATCGGTCAGAACTTGTCCTAGTCCAATGAGTGCTGTCCCAAGTGTGCTGTCCATGGCCTGGTGAAGGAGACCTTCTCCAAGTAGCTCGGAGACGTGGAGTTCATGATCTCTGTTCCGGTACGGAAACGACACGGAGAATTCTGTGACGCGTGTGAGCGCCGACAACTGGCCCGATGTGATAGATGTAGCCACATCATTCATCAATTCCGCATAGCTCGAGGTGTGCATGGGTGGATAGGTAAATACGAATGCAGAAGGTGTCACGGATTGTGTAGTGAGATCGATTCTATAAGCACAGATTGAGAAGCGCTCATAGGGGACGTATGCTAGTTGTCGTCCGAATGCTTCTCCAAAAACCAAGTCGGGTGACCACCCCTTGTCGACGCAAACAGCGACCACCCTAGCATTGGGTGCTTGGACACGCGCCCATAGATCACATAGTTGAGCGCAATTGGTGCTCGCAAATGAAAGGACTTTCAGATGCTCCAGATGCACGTCGATAATTTCCGAATCAGCGGCCGAACCGTTCCACTCGGCGGAGTAGATGCGTCGACCTCGATGGTATAGTTTCAGGGAAAGGCTCTCCAACCCCGGCGTTGCACGCAGTAGCTTCATGAGCTGGTGCGATGTCAAGTATATTGCGCCCGAATCGAAGCGAATGCTCAAGTCACGCAGGTTATGAAACCCCGCCGATGATGGTGATGGTAGAGCATTGATGAGATCGGCAGACTGAAGTGCTGGAGTATTGAGGATGAAAGACTCGGGTTGTGAGGTTGGAGAAAAGCGCTTTGAAACCAGGGTCAGATCCCGCAGGTTGGGAAGATGCCGTCCATCAATGATGGGGAGAAGCGCCTGGGTGTGCGAAGGATCAAGATAATGCGCAAGTGAGGCACGTATAGTATGAGCGCGATCGAGGTTTGCGATTGCCCACTCGAATGCGGAGGCTGCGCGATGGGCTGAAGTGGACTCAACATCCCATCCTCCGATGATGTCGATAGACAGGGCACAATTTCGAGCCCTTGATGATAGCTCTTCCGCAATGGCCGCGTCGTGAAAGGTAGAGACGACGGAAGCCCATAAGAGAGCGGCTTCGATACCGACCGTGCGCCACAGATGGCAGACGTGCGTCAATTTCATCCAACCGAGTTCGAACTCGTTGGGCAACCCCTCGGCACTGTGAGCTTTACATCCTGATGGATCTTCGAGGGCCGCCCAGACGAATAATTCGTAGATGATGTCCCTTGGCAGGCGGGCCGCGAGACCAGGCATGATGATGTCTTTCAAGATTATGGCAACGATGAATGGTGTAGGCTTCCAAGAGGTGGAAGGCTGGAAATGGTCGACGGACGATAGTTGGAAGCAAGCTGGCCTTCGCGCGATCGTCATCAGCGCTTAGTAGCGCTTTAATTAGCTTCAGCGCTCGCGCGAGGTCAAGTCCGGCGTCCGGCGTCCGACCCGGTTGCCACGATCCGCGAGTACAACAATGCGATAACGGGTTTCGCAAGCAAAGTGGAGAGTATAAGGAGAAGCAAGACGACTGTAGCGTACGCGATACAGGACAAAGTAAAGTACAGGTTGTATGAGAAAGGCTATATAGGTGAGCTGGATTCAGAGCTGTCGTGTTACCCTATGTAATGGGCTTCATGAATCCAACGCTAGGAAGAGCGCGACCGCACTTCCGCTCAACGCGAGAGACGGCGCCTGCGTATATGTATCAGCACAAAGAAAGTCAAATGTTGCGTCAATGACGTACCCAGACCATAGATTGCTCCCAGATGGCACGCGCAGCGCCAGTCAAGCTCTCATACACCGGCATTGCCTGCACGGCTCGCAAGGCGAACCAATCACGCACTCTTGCAGCATGTATGGCCGCCGCCCTCCTTGCCAACTCCTCACCCTCCTCGCTATTGATGAGGATGTACGTGAACGCTAATGAGCCTGGGTCTGACGCCTGATGCGCGGCGAGCGCGGCGAGCACAGGGTGTCTCGCCAGTCGTGAACAAAATTCCGTGTCGTCCGATATGGTCGAAAGCAGGACATGTACGGCGGCCCGCAAGTTCAGTGCTTTCAGCTTGATGTGTGTCTTGGGAGGTTCAGAAGGGGGTACGACGGCTCGCTTAAGGCGTGCAAAGTCCTTCACGAGAAAGAAGGTGCGGGCCCGTGCAGCGATAGCGTGGACGATCAAGGGGTGGCGCAGTATGGTGTGGACGGGAATAGTGGTCTCCGAAGGGATGTCTGGAGTACCCGGCGCCGATATTAGCTCTCCTGCAGGTTTGCAAGGAGCTTGAGCGAGAGTATCAGCATCCATGGCCGGTACGTTGTCGCCGGAGATGGGCTGTTCGACGTCAACTACGGCCGGGGCGTCGATGAGCTCAAAGGAAATGGGTTCGGAACCCGGGGACGTGCTGAGAGCATCGGATTGGGTAGAGTGCTGTTCGATAGAGGTCATGGCTGTTAGTGAGGGAGAGCGACTGGATTCACGAGGCGCGTACTTGAGGAAGTTGTATGCACGGACGCGTCGCCTCGGCGCGGTCCGGCAAGCCTGACCGGAGTTAGCCAGGCAGACTCGCCACGCAATCCCATCGCTCCGAGAATGACTGCGCCTCGTACGCGTGTGCGTACACAACCAGCTGTCCCGCATCGTGCCGTGCGCTTTGCGTGTCGGTCAAGGCACCGCCGAGGATCGCCTTCCGTATTATAGGGCCGGAATGTCCTTCGGGGAGTACCGTGCTGTATTAGCATGCCGCCAGCGCGCTCTGATGTTACATCCACTGGTGCTTAGACATCGGCTTCAGCCGCAGACACCAATCATCAGCTCTTGTGCGAGTGAATTGTGCACGCTGCCCGTGGCAAGGAGTCGACCGTTACCGAGGCAAGTCGTACGGTGAATACGGAAGGGTAGGCTCGGGGGCAACAGCAGTATGACATAGAATTCCGGGATGTGTGGATAACATGTGAGCCGCAAGCGATAGAAGGTGATGCGGGAGAGATGGAGGTTGTCGAGGACAAGAGGCGCGCGGCCAAGGGGCGACGACGAGGACCAGCGAGCACCATGTCGCGACTTCGTGGGACTTGCTTCTGACTCTCATCGCATTTTCATCACCGTCATCGAGCTCAATGAAAGTTTCGGCTTTTGCTCTAGTCACAGCGTCGGGCTATGACGCGCATACATACGAGTCCGGCTCTCGTGAATTGTATCATGCATACATTGTACAAGGAAGTCAAAGCTCCACCAAATTCTCATCGCGTTGCAACCCCGCCCGTTAGCTCCGCCAACTTCCCCCTCTCCATCTCGATCTTGCTCTCCAAAGCCGGGATCATGGCATCAAGTATGACCGCCTGGGCGCCTACTCTCAGCCGCAGCTGTTCGTCGGACATGTTGCTCTGTGTCGATAGATGGTAGTCCAATACCTCCCTCATCTCTTGCCAGAGGCAACGAGGCGCGAGGTCGAGGCGAGCAGACTCATCAAGCGTCAACCAATTTGGTAGCTCGTCTACCAGTGCATTGTCCCCGATACTCTCCTTCCATGGCATTGGCGCCGATTTGATTATGTCGTGTGCCAATAGCCTGCGCGCATTCTTGCGCATGAATCTCTCGTGGAACTCGATGATCTGTTCCTGTAGCGCGATCTTCTCTTGAAGCGTTGGATATGTCAGACCCATGTTGGCGTCGAGGAGATAGCGTGGTTTGTGATGTGCCGCGGGCGAGTAGAGTGGCGAATGAGGGTGGGAAGAGCGTCAAGTCGCTGGCATTTATTGAATGTCTTTTGGCCATTATATGCCATGTTCTGACAGTCCTGTGGCTCACTGTGTAGATCATCATGGAACCAACCATCTCAGAACCGGCCATGTCCTTCCATTCGGGGAGAAACCACATATTTCGACTATTGTTTGCCATGATGGATGGACACATGCCGTCTTAAGTCACGCGTCTTTCACACAGACGGTATTCCCCGTAGCAGCTGTGGTTGATGCTGACGACAGCTGCGCAGAGTGGTTCTACCCGGCGGCATATATGAGCGACACTAAACCCCGCCCTCTTGTCCTCAGTACCCCTGCCTTTCCTCCCAAGGTGTCACTATGTCCCCCACTCAACTGCCGTCTACGACGTCCTGGCGCACGCTCAAAGTGCGCTTTATCACTGACGACAAAGACGTCGAGAAGCTGGTCCTGTCCCAACTAGACGTCGTACTGGACAAACCCACCATACTGCCCGAGCACGTTTATCTGACGTCGCCGGTCCGGATCCATCGCGTCTCCGATGTGATGAAGGCCGATTTGGACCTCGTGTACAACGCACAGACCAAAAAGCTGAATGTGTTCCCCTGTGGTGCATATCTCGGCTTTGCCTTGTACATGCCTCGCCTCCCGATCTCCTTTGACCATCATGCCCTGCGTCAACAATACGGAGGCGGCGCGAGCGCTCTCCCACCATTGGCGGCATACATCATGGATGCGGCTCGCGCTTGCGCAATCATCAAGCATAGCAACGAGCGCTCGGGCCCACGCGACATACGTAGCGACGTTACAGTTTGGATGAGTGTCGTAGCGAGCGGGCCAGAGAACCCTGAACAGCTACCGGTATCGCCAAGGCGCGACATGATACCTGGCGGTACCGTACAAGAAAAGCACCGAAGCCGTGGCCAGAACATTGGATGGGGCGTCAACCCGAAGGATGGGTACGCAGTCACGGTCATGTCCCATGCAAAGTTGCACGGTGGTCTGCATGTTGCCTTGGTCAGGATTGACAGCGCTACTCTCAAGCCCGGTACGCACGCTTGCTTTCTACGCTTTTTTGTGCCCTCGCAACTGATGGCGGACCTAGAGCTCATCCTGAACGCCCGGGTCGAAGCGTGCGGCGAGCAATTGTTGTCTGCGAGTGATGCCCAGGGCAATGTTCAAGGCATCCTTCGCTTCGCATACCACGACGAACTTCCCTTCAACGTCGATCTGGTATATGTTGTCCTCTCGACGGAGCGCATCGACACCATCAGCGAGATGTTGTTGGAGGAGAAGGCTTGGGATGCGCTCTATATCAGGGTTGCTTGCTGCCCGAGAACGGGGCCCAAGAAGTTGGATCCGGCAACCGTTCTTGAGAATACTAAGAAGCTGTACCTGTAAACTGTAGTATGCGCGTTGCAAAAATACGTCAAGGGTTATGATATACCGAATCCCAGAAGCTAAGAGTGAAGCTACAAGATAACTCAACCAAGTAAAGGGATAACTCAGATCAGGAGGCTCAGAACATACTCGCCACTACATCTACACCCGCCTTGCGCCTATGCAAGCCTTCACTCTCGTCGGTCTCATCCCCGCTAGACTCGCTCGCACTCTCATGCTCGTGCGAGCCCTCTTCGTATATTACCCCGAAGCGCTCGGCAATTTCGCGCGCCTTCGCTTCGCGCCACTCACAACCATCGCGGTACTCGCAGGAGCTGCCATGGAGCTATGAGTGAAGACCAAAGCGAGAGTATGAGATTACGCACAAGCATCGCCGCGATAGTTCGACGGGTACGCCTTCCGGTTCCCGCTCGCCCATCCACCATCCGAGCACGCGATGTAGGTGTGCATCGAGCTCGCCCTCGTCCATCTCGAACGTCCTCCGTCCGATGATGCGCCCAGCGTGCCTACCAGTATCTTCCGCCACCACATCATCTTCGCTGTGCTCCGATTCGGCAGCTTCATCCTCTGCCGCTCGCCCCAGAAGAGGCTTCGCACTCGCTTCGCCCTCATCTTCCGCAGCAGATGCACGGAGGTAATCAACAGCTCGAGCGCCCACGTCTTCAGCTTCTCTCGTTTGAGAAAGGGCGTCCACTTGAGCATCCCCGACTCGTGAGACCGCGGCCTCCTGTGCAGCCCATGCCATCTCTCCCAATGCGCTATCCAACGTACGGCCAAGATGACTGTTGACCTGGACGGGACCAGCGGAATGTGCGTTGCGTTCGAGGGATGCTCCCAAGGGCGGCATGATGGCGTCTAATGATGGCATGACCGAATCGAAACTCGCGCCCATGCCAGATGCGCCCATATCTCCCGCATGGTCTGCTAAGCTCGCAGCAATCGCACGCTGAAGATCCGTGTCCTCGTTCTCATTGAAGTCTCGCAGACCGGCTTCGGCCGCCTCTTGAGCCCTCCTCCAAGGCTTCGGCCTACGTCGCGCGTGCTGGGCGCGGTATACGATCTCAAGCGTGCTGGAGATATTGACAGTGGAGCCGGTGACTGCATCAGCGGTGGGTCGCAGCGCGTCGACGAGGTCGTCGAGAGTCCGCGGAAAGCCGACATAAACGTCGTCGGGTTTCTTGCTCTTCGTAGACTCCGTTGCATCTCGAGCATCTGAGCTTTCTGAAGCGACTGATTGGACGAGGAACGTTTGCTTTAGAAACGTGTCGGAAAGCGGCGCGCTAGCGTTCACACCGACGCGCGTCCAGAACGCAGCCCAATCGAAGCGGGGATCCAACACTTGCGCAAGAAGTCGGTGGTAGAGCATCAACTACATGACATGCATGGTCGTCAGAGTACTATTGCATCTGGAAGATGTCGTATACGGACCTGAAGGCGAGCGGGTTGCGCATCCTCATCAGAGGGAAGGCTAGGGGCGAGGCGCGTCTTGCTATCTGAGAGGTGAAGCTCGCGCGAAGGCGCCGGCTGATGGGAGGTACTAGCAAAGTATGACGTCAGACTCGTCTGCTGATGCTTCCCGTTCGACGGCCAAGCATTCTTCGTTGACGGTGTTCTTGCCGAGTCCTCGGATAGCGGACGGCTGGCGATCTCGTCCTAGCGATGATTGCATCAGGATGCGACACCGAAAGAGATGGGCCGAAGCATACGATGATGCCAGTCACAATCCGCTCATGCAATACACCGAATACGGGCATCTCACGCTGAAAAGTCTTATCTCAGAACTCATAACGAGGCCTCAACCAAAACGACGTACGCAGAATCCATGCGTAAGAAGGTCGTCCAGACATGCGTTCATTTGAATCAGTCTGTGGATCGGATCTGAATATCATTTGACGCACAACGCCGACACTTCGAGCTTACTTTAGGGCCCAACGTTCCGTTTCGGTGTCTACTGTCACCTCGATGTCTTCAGGCCGCAGCTCCCTTTCAAGCTTCTTGTGTATCGCCTATCGCGCGAGGTCAGCACAAGTAGGAGAAATCAAGGACCAAGCCTTACGCTTCCGCGACGTTGTATTCTATCATTTTTCTTGGCGACCTTGCGCTCAACCGTGATGGTCTTACCCGCAGCGGTGACGAACGACGACGGGCGTTCAGCTAAGTTCTTCTTCCTGCCCTGCCGTAGCCCATAGTCAAACTGCACCTCGCACCTAGTCATCTGTATAAGCAAGTGTGGTACAAGTCTACTTCAGAAACGTACCAAGAGGGTCCAACGAGGTCCGACACGCTGAGAGTACCCCTGCGCTCCCGGTACCGGGCAAACGGGCTCGCTCCTGTTTCATCGACGCGCTCGTCGGTCTTCCGCCTCTTTCTCTTCTTGCGGTTCTTTGATTTTGACTTGGTAGCGTATTGGCGTGCATTCTTCTGAGGCGAGTCAGCAGGCGCCTCAACGCGGGTAGAGGCCGAGGTTGAAGCACCCAAGTCAGGGGTGGGCGACAAGCTGAGGACAACGGCGTCGACGGCCACAAACTCGTCGTCGTTGAATTCGGAGAGGTTGTATTGGTCGAATTCGTCCGCGCTCGCGTCGCCCATGGTATTGTTGTCGATACTGCGCGTAGTGATGGGAGGCTACGAACGCTTCGGGCGAGCATGCGCTTGCGAGAATGGGCACAGAGTAATTTAAGATAGGTCACGCCGCCATTCACGCGTATTACGGTTTAACGATAGGTCTGAAGCAAGCGAAGGCGCTATCGCCACCTTTTCCGGTCCGGTCGTCGTCGGAGTACAAGGCAACTTACACGCGTCGCGATGCGCATTGGGTCATCGGCGCGTTTTGTCACACTGTACCAAACGCGGGCTGTCACAAAGACTTTCGTGGTACTTAGTTGGTAGACGGCATGGCTAGGATGGTCAGACGTTCAAGGTCTTCTAAAGGCGTGTACAATGTGAGGTAGAGGATTGTATTCATTCAGGGTTAAATCCGCGAATTCTACATTCCACCGTCTCCCGCCGATCTACAAGGCTCTGTAGAAGACCGCGCGCAAGGCATCGTTCTCCCATCATCGAGACCCGCTCACTGGTGAGAGTCATTGAGCGCTCGACTGCTGCTCGCGGCGCCCGTCTGTTCGCCAATGGCAGGCCAGCTCTGTCCGGGCATCATGAAGTTGCCCCAGAATCTCGAGTGACTGATGGCCTTCATCGGCGCGGGCGTGTCTTCCTCAATAAGAGGGAGGGCGCCTTCAAATGCGAAGCCAGAGTCGGCGCCCGTTTGCTGTTCGTCGGTCGCGCGTGGCCGCAATACGTCCTCTGCGGTCGGTTGGCTCGATAGTAGTGACGTTGAAGCTGCTGTCTGCGGAGTGTCTGGTTCTGGAGGTATCGGATATTTTGCAATCGGGTCGTGCGAGTTCGGCTGCTGCTCCATCATCGCCACAGATGCGGCGACAGGTTGCAGTGTTTGAGCGACGTAGCTTGATTGAACCTGCCGACGTTCTTGTCCGCTTCGCTGCTGGTTCGCTCCAGGACGATCATGACGAGCAGAGACACGGGCGGCAGCGGTAGCAGCGTCACGTCGATGCTTGGCCAAGATTCGGCCAAGGAAGTCGCTATACAGGCGCGGTGTATGAGTCTCATCAATGGCGATAGCGGGAGCGGCGATAGTGTGCACTAGGCGCTCGATGTTACTGTAGACTTCCTCGGCAAATCCCTGGTGTGAGAAGACGCGGCATTCGGGACGGAGGAGCTTGAGCATGAAGGCGCTCGCGAACGCCGCGTAAGCGAAGTGGCCGTCGGGTGCGTAGCGGAGGTACCCTGATTGCGCGAGCGAGTCGATGAGTACGTTGACCACCATGCGCGCCGCTTGCAGGCTCTTGGTGAAGATGATCTCGTCGTTGCGCTCGAAACCGCGCTCGAACGCTTGCTGGAATGCGAACGAGAGCACAACGAGTCGGCTGTAGTTCACGTAGAAGGGCAGCATCATACATCTGAGGTCTGCGGCGGGGTCTGCGAATAGTGTCAGTGCCTGGTATGCTGACGTGTGAGGGACGCTCAACGTACTGTCATGGTCACTATCGCGCTGAAACCTTCCAGTCCACACTTCGAACGTCTTCTCAAGCTCTTGATCGTACTTCAACGCGATGCTACGAAAGTCCACTATCTGTTTTAGGCCTGTCGACGGATAGGGCTCGTCGGATAGTTCAGCATGAAAACGCGTGAGCACTCCCATGAGCGACGAGTACGCAACGAGATGAATGTCGAAAGGGTCGCTGTTCGGCGAGCAGTTGTACCATTGGTGACCCTCGCGAACGATCTGATCCTCCTTCAGCGTGCTCGGTTTCCCAAATAGCGTTGCCGTCGACTGGTCCAGGTTGTAGCATATAATCCAGACTCGTGTGCGATTGTTGAACTCGCGAGCCTCAGCTTCGGTCCTGGCACCACGGTTGTTGGGTGTGTACAGGTTCAAGTCCATCGCGAGGCGTATAGCAAGACCAGTGTAAAGCCAGGAGCGGTCTTCTTCCCACCGGCGGGCAGGGATGGAGTAGATGGACATGAGTATATATGCCTGGCACGACTCAATGCTCTTCCAGCCGTCCACAAGCGCCTGTGCCGCCGCATTCTACGAACGAGCGTAAGCAGTGACTCCAATCAGATAGATGTGGCAAATATACCTTGGCGAAGTGCATTGCAGTCAAGTATGCGTCTTCGCGTTGACTGTATCGTAGAGCGATAGCACAGACGACTGTGAAGAGGAAAGGACTACGGCTGAATGTGTTGCTAGGCGTGTGTAGAACTGGATCGAGCACACCAACGAAAGGGTTCACCCGCGTATGGAATCTGTACGCCAGCATCAAGTTAACTGTTGTCGAATTGCTGAGGAACGAGTGATGAAGACGCACATCTGGAAGAGTCCATTAACTTCCTCAGGTGTGACTAGCCCATGCACAAGAAGATCCGGCGCCGCTGCCTGATTTATCAAGCTGATCCTTTTACTCAGGTCCGAGCTAGGACCAGACTCGAAATAGAACGCATTAGCGATTCCGACCGGCTCCTCATCCTCGCCGTATTCGATCACTTCAGTCCCACCCTCTGATGCCTCTTCCTGAACATAATCGCCCACAGGCGGTGCGCCGTCTCTCAATCCAGTCACCGACGCAGACGCGGGTGGTCTGGTTTTGTTGCGAAGGGGGGCATGGTGGGTGTAGGACAAAGAAAGTGCTAGTTGGGCAAGAGCACCAATGGGAACGGAAGGATTTGCGGGCAACGGGGCGGACTCGGATGAGCTGTGTAGGTCAACATCGGGGGAGATTGCGGTTTCGTCGGCAACGGTCGAGCCAGATAGCGTTCCGTTGTAGTCCGAGGCGTCATCCGCGCGATGAAACCCCGTTTTGAGAGGCTCGGATACAACCAGTGAGGACGGCAGTTGGTCAAGCCATGCACTACCCAGGTGTCAGTACGTGAACATATCAAGTGTAAGTTGACACACATGACGTTTTGCCTCTGAGGGTCGTTGTCGGGGGTAGCTACACGATAGGCCGCAATGGAAAGTGGTGAGGCGAGATATGGGTTGTGCTGTTGCTTGATAAGCCTCGCAATGATACTATCTTTCCGCCGCATCTGGGCCAAGAAGTCTGCAGGTTTCATACTGCAGAGAGAGATGGTGAGCAAACGAAGAGTTGTCACAGAGAATAGCAGGGCGGAGTCCATGTGAGACGTACCTGAGTGCGCTTTGAATGGTCCGACCCTCCATGCCACAGTGATGGTTTCCTGCGCTGCACCGCTTGCAGATGTTCGCACCAGGCGGAAAGTCGCACTTCATGTCAAAGCGCCTGCAATACGTACAGGCATCGAGTCTTTACATCAAGAGGGTTCCAGGGGGTTGACGAGCATAAGGACAGAGAAGATGGATGGAGAGTGAGTGCCAAGGTCAGTGGTGAGCTCTGACGACAATCAGATAGGTAGAGAGAACTACGCACAGCTTGACAGGAGGATCGGTTTGTAGGGAACCAGTCTCGGCGCTGAGGGGACCGAGGTCAGTTGCATTGAACGTGTTATCCAAGTTGCTCGAAGTAGTCTCTTTGTGACTCTCGGGGGAAGGATCGCGATCAATGGTGGGGGTGGAGGGCGAGCGAAGCATTCCTGAAGGTACCCCTATCAGTCTGGCTATCACGACATAGTGTATACGGCACTCACCAATCCCATGTCCATCGACAACGACAGAAGAACGTTCGTCTTGTTTCCTGGAGAGTAGCTTCCTGTACATGGGAATGTCCAGATCATGGACTAGAGCAACCTGCGCGCTGGAGCGCTAGTGTTGATCAATCAGTTCATCATAGGAAGCGAGCGTGAGACTCAGAGTCGACATACCTCAAGTATATAGTCCAGTGCTGGTGTCAACGAGTCTTCGAACTGTAGGTCATACAGTTAGCTACGAAGGTATAACCAACCCGCGTACAGAAATCGGCGTACCTCGTCACGTTGGGGCGATTCCTCCAGTTCTATTTCTTGATGTGCATCATTCTCCGCTCGGGCGCCCAAATCGGGGCCAACATTCACATTGGCGCTTCTCTCTGCCTCTTCATCTTCATGCCTGTCCGGCTCAGATCCGGCGATCACTAGCAACCTCGGACAAACGTCGTCATTGGGATCATCGCCTACGTCTGGATCGCGAGGTTCAGCGTTCGCCTTGATAGCGAGACCTAAGATGCCGCGTTTCGCGCGGATGCGGCGGATGAAGATGGCTTGGTTGGCCTTTACGTTGGGTCCGTCGTCCGTGAGCGGCGTAGAGTTGGTCATGGCGGCCTGATCGTGAGTCCAGCTCAGCGTCGCAGCGGCGCGTATACCCCCGACGGTAACATATTCGATGTCAAGACCGAGGCTGGTCTCGAGACTGCCGCTAGTAAACACCGCGTTGGCCCATGACGCTGTGAGGTCTACGCCGGTGACGAAGACCAGGTCGTCTACGGTCAAACCCTCGTCTTCGAAGAACCTGATCCAGCTTCGGAGGTGTTTCACCGCGTACTGTTTGTAGAGTCTGACACCGCGCGGTGATGCGTCGATCGTGATTATACGGGCTGGACCGGGCGTGACAAGAATAGCTCCTCGTTGCCGGGTCGTCCTGAAGCTGAACGCGCCCTGTAAAGGAATAAGGCTCTGCCTGTACAGAACGATCATGTCATGAGTGCACAGCCACGCGAGCGAAGGTGTTGGCTGATCACACCCGCTTCCACCGGCGCTCACACTCAACTGAGTGACGCTGTTCGACTTGAATAGGCTCTTGTCAATTTGTCCCTCCTCCAGTCGGATATCGGCACGATTTAAGACCTCAAAGCCAGCGGGTAGGCGAGATAAATCGGGTTGACCGTCACGGCCTGGTTCTTTGTGCACGTTGAATAGACGGACAAAACGGCCGTTGGACTGCCTTTAAGAACGACGCGCGTGAGTGCACACTCGAATTGCGCAAGGAAGAGCAACGTACTGTATGTAGCCTACGTCTCCAAGGTCTACTTGAGGAAGACATGTGCCGGTGCCGGGTACGAATCCTGGCTGAGGGTCAGCTATAGGATAGCCGCGGTCAGGATAGGCGTCGGATAGTTCAGCAGAGTAGTCCTTGTGGGAAACCATTGCGGGGGGTCATCGACTGCTGGGGACGATACGGCGGGGTAAAGCGATTTATAAAGTATAGATTGGAACTTTCATGGTCAGGCACGAGTGTACAAGGTATGCATGTATGCAGAAAAGCCATCGACGAAGCCATGAGGAACGAGTCTGTAGACTCTCACAGGTGTACATCGAGGTAAACGAATGTACATAATTAGACGAGCCGGCTGTACCGCGCACAGCCTGTCATATGGGCGTAGCTTCGTATCGTTGACAATGGCATTCAGAAAGGTGGAGAGCTGTGCAAGAGCTTCCTTCTGATGGAGGAAATGGTGAGTACAACACAGTAGATGTTGAAACGTGCAGATGGTGGTCGGGAGCAAACCGCGCGAGTTGTGACTTCATCGTGCACGCGTCGAAAAGTTTGACGCGCACAGCTCTTGATCTCTACCTTCCACGATGTCCAAGCTCAACGCCGGCGCCTTCGAATTCGTACCGCGTTCTGTGCGCCCTTCTCAGCCGCCACAGACACCCGCGCAACCACCATCGCAGCCGCCGGCATTCGTGCGGCAAGAAGAGAGCGCGCCGTCGGCACCTGCCCCGACCTTCTCCCTCAACATCGGCGGGTCCAGGCCAACACCACCTCCAGCACCGGCGGCAGCACCTCCAGCATTCGTTCGGCGCGACGACCCTGCCAGCGCGCCGGCACCGGCGCCCACGATCTCGCTATCAATCGGCGGCTCCAAGCCCGCTGCCCCGCCACCCGCCGCCGTCGCCAAACCCACGCCACCGCCACCTGCGCCGGCAGCAGCCCCACCATCACTAGACTCGGTACCGGAGAACAAGGCGGCACCGAAGAAGGATGCGGCGAGCACCAGCAAGACCTTCACGATGGATCGCGCGAAGAACGATACGGCGGCTATCGCGCAGGAGGTTAGGGAGGTTGCCGATCAGGCCGTACTTGAGGATCTGTATGGACATGGTGCGTATTCTCTTACTCTATGATATCACGCAGTATTTGGGTCGCGATAACCCATGTCGTTGCGATTATCAACGTCGTTTGGCTCTATACGTCCAGCCATCACTGACTGTATGTCCTAGCCAAGGAGCACTTGAACATCGTCTTCATTGGCCACGTCGATGCAGGCAAGAGTACCATGGGCGGCAACCTACTCTACCTCTGCGGTATGGTCGACAAGCGTACGATGGAGAAGTACGAGAAGGAGGTCTGTGCCATAGTCTCTGTCCTAGGTTTCAACAATGCTGATAGCATCATTGTCCCCTTTAGGCGAAGGAAGCTGGCCGTGAGAGTTGGTACCTATCTTGGGCGCTTGACAGCACTACGCAGGAGCGCGCAAAGGGCAAGACCGTCGAGGTCGGTCGCGCGTACTTCGAGACAGAAAAGCGTCGGTACACCATCCTCGATGCGCCCGGTCACAAGACATATGTGCCGAGCATGATCTCGGGTGCCGCTCAGGTAACGCTCTTGCTCATATTTCACTTTGCGCAGCAGTACTTACCTTGTTTCCCCAGGCCGATGTCGCATTGCTCGTCATCTCCGCTCGCAAGGGTGAGTTCGAGACTGGATTCGAGAAGGGCGGTCAAACGCGTGAGCATATCACGCTCGCCAAGACGGCCGGTGTCACAAAGGTTGCCGTCGTAATCAACAAGATGGACGACTCAACCGTGAACTGGGACAAGGTATGGACTGTACTCGATAGCTCGCGCGAGTATAGTACTGATGATACTGTGCCGCTCAGGCTCGCTACGACGAGATCGTCGGCAAGCTGCAACCTTTCCTCAAGGGCGCGTCGTTCAACCTCAAGACCGACGTCACGTTCTTGCCCGTATCCGCATACACTGGCGCGAACCTCAAGGAGCGCGTCTCGAAGGCTACTGCACCGTGGTGGGAGTGCGTATTTTCACCTGCAATCTCACTGCTAGCACCCAACTCACTGTACAAATAGCGGTCCATCCGTTCTCGAGTACCTCGACGCGCTCCCCATGATCGGCCGCAACATCAACGCGCCTCTCATGATGCCCATCTCGGAGAAATACAAGGACCTCGGCACAGTCGCAGTGGGCAAGATCGAGTCCGGCGCGATGCGCAAGGGCGACACGCTGCTCGTCATGCCCAACAGGCAAACGGTAGAAGTAGCCGGTATCGCCAACGAGCTCGACGAGGAGGTCCAGGCCGCGTTCAGTGGCGACAACGTCCGCGTCAAGCTCCGTGGTATTGAGGACGAGGAGATCAGCCCCGGATTCGTGTTGAGTAGCCACGCGAAGCCTGTGAAAGCTGTCAAGACGTTCGAGGCGCAGCTCGCGATTCTCGAGCACAAGAACATCATCTGCGCAGGCTACAGCGCCGTCATGCACGTCCACACGCTCGCGGAAGAGGTCACGCTCTCCGCGTTGTTGCACTACTTCGACAAGTCTACGGGCCGCAAGAGTCGCAAGCCGCCGCAGTTCGCGAAGAGGGGGCAGAGGATCGTCGCGCTGGTCGAGACGAGCCAGCCGGTGTGTGTGGAGCGGTTCGCGGATTATCCGCAGCTTGGGAGGTTCACGCTGCGTGATGAGGGGAAGACGGTGGCGATTGGGAAGGTCACGAAGTTGATTGAGAGCATTGATGATATGAGCGAGGGTGTACAGGCTATGGCGCTTGCTGGCACGGGCAACTAAGCGCGCGATCTAGGAGATTGATCGTAGCGCGAAAAACATCGGGCTTGGACTTGAGCTTGTGAGCGGACGTTGTATATACTCCCCGAGTCCGCCCTGTAGACGAAGGCGTGCTGTAGCTGTATGTAGTTGGCCAGGTGGCGTGTAAAAATGTTTGTTTGTACCAATATACTGCCCCTTTCTGAATGGAGCCAACGTAACGCGTAACGCGGACCCCATTTGGTTGGCCGAATGCACGAACCGTAACGCGTAACGGGCCTCGCAGAGCTCCCGAAAATGGACGAAGAATTCGTTGGAAAATCCGAGAAAAATTCTGATGGGTACGCAAGTGCACAAAATGAGTCGTAGTAGCCCAGGATCCCTACTGGTATGCTCACATTATACCACAGCCTTGAGATCTTCACTATGATGGACATTTGTAACGGTTTTCACGTGCCCCGTTGGGAGCCGTGAACCGTAACGCTCCCAAACCCCGTTGGCTCCATTCAGAAAGGGGCAGTATGCCTGTTGATATCCAGGTGCGCCTCATCTGGGTGGCACTCCGCAGTTTCGGAGATATGCGGCCGAGCGCGCTATGCTCTCTTGCTCTTCCTGCCAAGCTCCTTACCAACTCCCTACATCTTCTTCTGCGGCTCTGCACCGTCCCCAGCTTAGGAATCTAACCGTAGTCAAAGCATGACAGTTGATGTTGTGATGAGGACATCGCCCGTTCACTGTCGGTGTTTGCCGATCCGCCGTGCTTCCGTCTTTCCGTCGGCTGGGGACGCGCTTCTTCCATTCGCTACAGCGACTTGAACCGCGACCGTCACGTAGCGGTTGCTTAGGAATCCAACGGCTTTCCCTGTTATCCCTAAGCACTATCGAGTACAAGCGGCTTGTATAGGCCTTCTCGAGGCGATACTCCTCTACCAGCAAGAAGGCCTCGCGGAGCAAGCCAGCAGGGCGCTTTACGGTCGTCGGTTCGCAGACCGGCCATGACGGACGCGCACGACGTTACCACCAGGATGTTTTCCTACCTCGACTGCTGTGAGGATACGCACAGGGAAGCCAGTTCCTTTTGCGGTTGGGAGCTGCTCAGAAGTCGCCCGCCCTCTGAAGAAGCTGGACATGGGACTGGGTGGAAGCATTGCTTCCTACTACGACGAGCTGCAAACCCTACCTGGAAAACCATGAGAACATGTAGGGCCCCACCGTCCGTTACTCCGACCTGCATCGGTACATCTGGTCATGAAATTGTTATGACCTTTCAGTGATTCCTAATGGCGCGCACCACCGCTTGTCAGGCGACGCGTGCAGGAGGACCCTCGGCAGAATGCCATTCCTAAGGGCTTCTCTGCCTCCAGCTCTCTCTCATCGTACTGACGGGAATACTACACTCATGTATTGCTCTCAAAACTCGGCCCAGGTATACGACTTACGACACAAGAGCCGCGTTTCACAAGATGAACTGGCACGATCAGCGCGAGTTGTATGGACGTCCTTGCGAGTGAATGTTCCCATCGGACGTTCTACTACTACCAAGTACGTAGTTCCCTGCCTTCGTTGACACGGGCCTCCTACTGATTCCTAACCAAGGTCATGTCAGCACTACCGAGGCTCCGAAACTCTCCCTCAATAGAAGTGCGTATATAAATGTGGACTACTTCGACCTCGTCTAGTCGGCCTCAACTCGTCATGTCTTCCTTGCTCGCCTTCGCGGCTGCGCTTGCAGCGGTTGCCCTCCTGGCCGTGCAACCCGTCCTTCGCCGACTTTGGCGTCAATGGTCCCTTCGCAAGATACCTGGTCCTCCCAGTGATTCGCTCATCTTCGGTGAGAGACTCGACGAGCTCATGCAAACCCTTGACCGTGTTGCTCAACATGGTTTTAGGGAGCTTTGCTCGAGTATTCAACACTGATGCAATGCCGTGCCAGGACCAATTGTTTGAGACGTACGGGTCCACCTTCAGAATCAACGGTTATCTCGGCGTACGTCAGAGAACTCGCTGCTACGATTATACTCTCACCTGAATCCGGTTAGGCTCAAGTGATCGTGACATCGGATCTCGACGCATTACAACACGTCGTTGTCAAGCACGTCGAGGTGTTCGACAGTACCGACTTCTTCATAGAGTAAGCGTTTTGACGTGGAGATACGAGCTACACAGGCTGATATTTCGTGCTAGTATGGTTCGCATGACGTTTGGTCCTGGTCTCCTGGGCGCACCCCTGGCGCGTACGTTCAGGACAGCACTCTTTGCGACGAGATCTGGATATCGCTCACCTATCATCAAACAGACGGCGAACATAGGCGCCATCGCAAGCTTCTCAACAACGCGTTCTCCGTCTCTCACCTGAAAAAGCTAGTCCCGCTATTCGACGAGGTCGCAAAACAGGCGCGCAAGGTCATGGCGAACGACATTGAGTCTACGGGGCGCACCGAGACGGACGTTCTGGATTACATGGGTCGGCTGGCCTTGGTGTGTCATATCAGCCGCGATCCATACGCACGCTCGCTGAATTCATACCAAGGAACTGATTGCGCGAGGTGGATTCGGTCACTCTTTCGGGGTGCTGGACGGGAAGGAGGATATACTCGGCCGCGCACTGAAGCGATTAGGGTACGAAATGACCTATGAATGAGCTTCGATGACTTGCTGACCGCCACTTCCGGTAGGCCTGCCAACAACAAGCTCTTCCAGTTTCGCCCTCTGCTTCCCCTCCTGAAGCGCTTCTTCTCACCCACATTCCTTCGTCGCGCAGGCGAATTGTTACCCATGCCAGCCCTACATGAGCTATTCGATGTTACAGACATCCTCGAGCGGTTCTCATCCGCCGTCTGGGAGGCGAAGAAGCAGGCGCATGCTGAGGGCAAGGTCACCAACACTGTGGGCGAGGGTCGAGATGTCCTCAGCTTACTCCGTACGTGCTATGCGGCGTTGCAAACACCGCCACTAAACGAGCTTTCCTGTCCCTAGTCGCCGAAAACGACAAGACTGCGTTGCAAGACAAGATGCCCGACCTAGAGTTGCAGGCGCAAATCAATACGCTACGTCAGTCCAACCAGTACATCCTCAGCATGGCATGCGGCACGCGACTAACCACGTCACAGTGTTCGCTGGAACAGATACCACGTCCAACGCGCTTTCCCGCATTCTGACTCTTCTGGCAGAGCATCCCGATGCTCAAGACAAGCTTCGTGAGGAACTGGTCCAAGCTGGCGCGCCGGACGCAAGCCTCGGATACGAGGTCCTGGACCGACTTCCATACCTTGAGGCCATCTGTCGTGAGACACTCCGGCTCTTCACGCCGATCCGCTTTGTGCAGCGACAGTGAGCATTCCCGCTTATCCGCATACGCGAATACTGACGCGTTCTACTTCTCTAGAGCTACTGAGGATCACGTTCTGCCACTCCGGGAGCCCATCATAGACGTCAACGGCAAGCTTATGACCGAGATATTCGTGCCGAAGGGAACACTCGTCATCACTGGCAATGCAGCGGTGAACCGCTCGAAGTCGATCTGGGGCGCAGATGGCCACGAGTGGAAACCCGAACGCTGGCTCAACCCCTTGCCACAAACCGTTCAAGATGCGCACATACCTGGCGTGTATTCGAACTCGCTGACCTTTTCAGGCGGCGCACGCGCTTGCATGTATGTGTTGACTTCTGGTCTCGAATGATGACTGACGAGCCTTCACAGCGGTTTCAAGTTCTCGCTACTGGAAATGAGTGAGTCTTCGAGACACATGGTACTGGGATTAGAGCTCACACGACTCTCTTTTCAGAATCGGTGCTCGCGCAGTTCATCCCTTCATTTGAGTTTAGGCCGTCGGAGGTGCATAAAGTCTCGTGGTGGTTTGGCGGGATCACTGCGCCTGTAGTGGAAGGGGAAAAGAGCTTTCAGGCCAAGTTACCTCTGAAAGTATCCTGTCTGAGAGTATGAGCACTTCTCGACGACTGAATAATTCTGAGTGAATAGAATGACATGCGGTCACAGTCGGAATACCACTAGATAACCAAGTGATCTTTGAGCAAGCCATCAATGTGACATACAGGCATCATGATGTTTACTGATTACGTGTCTGTCATCGCGTCAGACTTATCCGCTCAGTGTGTAAATGCTACCGCCTGTAAAACTCTTTGTACTGAGATGAGTCTATGGGAGGTAGGACATATGCGTCGTGAGCTGGTAGTGGTCTCGAGGCTCGCAGAGCGGGCCAGTCATGGGTATCGACGCCAGCACACCTCCCTGTTCGGAGTCGCTGTGCCGAGGAAAGGCCTATTCCAAGCCTGTTCTATATACTGGTACCCTTGTGAACCGGCACTCGCCGAAACTCGCAAAGTAAGTCAGACTGATCACTGAAGTAATGTTCAAGGTTAGCCCATACAGGCACGCGCGTATCCAGGGATCGGACATGCGGCTTCGGCCAAGCTTCGGCGCGGTCTGCTCTTGACCACCATCATCTCAGCGTCCTCTCGCTATCCTGGGGCCTGAGCTCTGGCAGCGACACGGGCTCTATCGTATATCTCGGTCACTCCATCACATTCGCTTTCTGCTCCCAACATGGCAGTTCTGATGGACCTACCCCAAGAACTCATATGCCAGGTATTCGAATCCGCTACCTTCAGCGACCCACCCCGTCGTAGAGAACCGAATACCGTATACGCCGAGGACAGCTTTATGGGGACGAAGGCGCTGCGATACACGCTCGGCTGGGTTTTGTTGACACACGTCAACCGCCCTCTGCGCTTCCTGTCGTTCGATATGGCGCATTTATGGGCATCAGTCGTCACTGCGATTCCCTATCCCGACGTCGTGGAGGAGTTCCTGTGCCGCGCACGGGATGTCAATATGACGCTACATGTATATGACCGCCATCCGCTTCGCAACCCGTTGCGTTTAACAGACCTGGATATGTTGGCGTGGGCGAAGTTACACGAGCACCGCATCGAAACCATAATCTGTCACCCACCACACTACATGAACAACCCTCGTGAAGGGCTGGAACTCTGGTTGAAGAACACGCCCCTTCCCCACCTTCGACGGATCGTCTTTATACCGGATGCACCTTACATGTCTCGCGAACTGGAGTCTATACGCGCTTTCAATCTCAGTGCGCCCCAGCTATCGCACGCAGAATATTGGAATACCCTGCATTCGGCCGCGTCAACCCTGCATAGCTTGCGCACGCTCAGGATCACTATATCTCCAACCATCCCGTTCTTGAGCGTGCTTTTGCTCGTGAACACCCTCCGCGTCACGCCGAAACTAGAAGAACTCAACCTGCGCGTCGAGGTCGAGATTCCCGCCATGGGACACAACTATCTCCCGTCACCCCACATCGTGCCTTTACAGCTGCACCATCTCAAGGTGTACGATGTCACCATGAAGGAGGAGCAGTTTGCCTACGGCCTTTGGGAAACCGTCGACGCCCCGAATGTTCGGAGCGTCACCATTCATTGCAACCAACCGAACATAGCCTCGCGACTTTCGAGGACCCCCATGTTGCAACACTGTTCCAGGACGTCGTATACTCACCTTGCTCTTGAACCACATCAACTGGTTCTGTCGAGGCCGAACGCGAACAGTACAGAGCCCGAGGAGGTACTGCGGTTATCGAGCGTACACAGCATGGAGAAAGAGGCGTTCGGCGAAATTTTCGATGCGCTCCACGCGCTGGCAGCCACAACTCTCTCCCATGTTCGTCAATATCAATGGGAGTTACCATTTGGACCTGTCTCAAGCGACAGGAGCGCCGATGCACCAGACAGTAGACTCATGATGGACGCGCCTTTGATCGGATTCATCACAGAGGTTAGGCGAAGGCTGGACCAGGACAGTATGACTACTACGCTATAATCGTAATGTATTTTGTCCCGGCTGTTGTATGCGTACTTTGGAAAGCACGGCCACCGGAGGAGGATCCCAGTTCATTGGTGGCGAGAAAGGAGAAAGGAGCTTTAGCGAGAGCTCAAGAGTGGTCCAAGACATAATCGAACCAAGGGTGTAGCCTATGTCACTATCGAGATGTCTGCTCTACCATGAATGAATGAAAGACAGCACCTAGCGTGACTCGATTGTCGCTGTTCTACGTATGTTTACATCTGTACAATCGATCTCCGATGATGCATGATCGCATGATCGCCGATCGACGATTTTGAGATAACCGCGTGATGCGTGAGCGCTTGAGGAGGCGTGAGCTCGTTGAAACCTGCTTGCTCTCGACCACCATCTTGTGCATTTTCTCGCCAAGTATCTGGTTCGCCCGCTCATCTGCCAAAGTTGAATTTGCTGCCAATGGCTAAGGATCTTGCCAATCTTCCGGCAGATGTTTTATCCGAGCTCTTCGCCCAGGCTTCATGCACGGATCCTCCGCGACGTCTGGACAGACAAGAACAACGTAGATTGCGTGGCAAGAAGTACTCGCTTGGATGGATCCTCATGACCCATGTTTGTCGCCGATGGCGTGTGATTGGGCTTGATCTAGCTCCCCTATGGGCTGCGATCATCTCGTTCTTCCCGTCCCCGTCGGTCGCCGACGAGCTCCTTGCTCGCTCGCGTGACTGTGGGCTGACACTGGAACTTCGAGGTCAGCTCGAGCCTTGGATCATCCAGCATATTCATCGCGCATCGAAGTTGGAAGTCGGGTCCCTGATTTCGTCCGACAGTCGAGACGTTCTCACAAGCACCAGCCTCCCTGCACTTCATTGCTTGACAATGAGACGATCCTTCGATGATATACAGACCTCATCCAGGATTGATGCACCCAACCTACGAAAAGTCTCTCTCCACGAGACCGTTATGCTGTTCGCCTCCATCATGCACCAGTTGACGACACTCGAAATCATCCACGTCTACTACACGCCGCAGGATATGATCGACACGTTAACCCACCTTCCTTCTTTGGAGCACCTGAAGCTTTATGGCGGGCTATGGACGGGTAGCTTCCCGCAAACTACCGTACACCTACCGCATTTGGCACGCTGCAACGTACATGCGTCGAGCGCACAGTTCTTCACGGACCTCTGGGAACACGTCTCCGCACCTCCCACTGTGACGATCCGGCTCGTCACAAACGACGTCCCCAACGTTTCCCACTTATTCAAAGTGCTGCGACCGCAGCTCGCCTACGCCTCGCACGATTGCCTGATCGTATACTCTTCAGGGTTTTCTTTGACCTGTGGAGAGCCAGACGCTGAGGGCCATCATATTGCGGGCGTCGACTGGCTATTTGCTTCTGGGATAGATCTCGGGCGTGCCTTCATCGACATGATCGAGCAGATACGCCTGCACATCGCTGTTGCAAGCATACGGCACTGCGAGCTCGAGCTGTCCTCCGAGCTCAAATATCTGCAGTTCGATGACGCAGATCCTGTCATCAAGCGGCTCGGTGACGCGATAGGAGCTTTAAGCGGTGTCCTATCAAGTACCACGGCGCTCGCACTACAGGGCTTTGAGCCTGATCGCACACTCTTGCGCGCTTTGTCTCCCCGCGGGACCTCCATCCCGTTCCCCAATCTACGGACACTGTATCTTGGCAAGAACCAGTCTTCGTGGGTGGGCAGACATCGGGTAGGACCAGAGCCCGCCGTCACAACAGATTGGTCACTTGTTGAGGTGACCTTGAAGGCGCGCAAGATAGCAGGGGTGCCTTTACATCATCTCGTCCTAGCCGGTGAATGGTGTATCCGAGAGACGCAGACACAGGCGTGGACAGAACAATGGGCGCAGCACAGCATACAATGCCGGGACTTGGACCTCGTGAAGGAGGTGAAGGATGAGCGAACACTCGTTACGAAGTGCGAAACGTGTGACATTCCGGAGCTCGAGCCGCCTGAGCTTGAGTCGGAGGGGTCTGACGAGGACTGAGTATTGAATGCATGTTCGAGGTCATGGCTGCTCATGCATAAACGAAGAGTATGGTACATCCCATGTGTTTGTAGCTCCATCTACGCTATCTCAAGAGTCAAATATACACCTGTTATCGTTCGAGTCCGGCAACGCATCCATCGTCGGATCGAGATGGCGACAGAGATAAGATTGTCACTAAGATCAAAACTCTGAACGCGTTGATCTTCTTCCCGATCCCCATCATCGAATGTCAGCTCGACTTATGCTATGAGAAAGCTCACAACTCACAGTATGCACGCAGATTACGGCGTACAATGTCTGTACTGACACCCTTCTTCTACATAGATCATCCACTATCTGACACGAGACTGTCACCCGGCACGCTTCAAGCCGATGTTCTTGAGGAGATCTTCGCGCGTCTAGCTGCAATTGACCCGCCAAAAAAGCAACACGGCGATCCTTTCTCGGATTCTCAGTTCCATCTCGGATGGATATACGTGACACACGTTTGCCGCCATTGGCGCAGTGTTGGTACCGATTTAGCCACGCTTTGGGCCGGTATAGTCTGCAGCCTCCCCAATGCCTCTGCAATGGGGACCGTTCTGCAAAGATCCAAAGGGTGTACACTCAACTTCGCTATCGAGGACGTTGGCGCTCTCGAGGCCAAGATCGGGTTTGCGTTGGACCACCTTGAGCGAGCGCAGAACTTCTCATGCACGTCTTCATACGTCTGGGACGACTGCCGCGCACTTACTCAGCGCTCACTTCCCGCACTGCGGCATCTCTCCCTGAGCCAAAACATTGAAGGGATGGATATGAGTATTACGAGGACTATAGGTCTAGATGCGCCTCGTCTTCAGTCGTTGAGCTTGGAGAACGCATTCTTCTCCCTTGCCAGACCATCCGATCCCCTTCACGATCTTCACACACTGGATCTACGTGGGCCCTGCGCGCTGCCTCATCCCGCATGGGGACTTCTCGAAGTCTTGTCGAAGACTCCCCGGCTCGAACATCTGCGCTTCCAGATGCTCTTATTTCACCATTCGCAGGGTGGCCTCTGGCGAGAGTACCCTGGCGGAGTGGTCAAACTCAATCATTTGAAGGCAGTCGCGCTCACCGGTGGCCCACATGCGGACATAGCTGGGTTCTGGAGTCGCATTTACGCCCCAGATAACATAGACATCTATGTCAACTTTCGAGCAGACCCGCCCGGGGATCTTGTGATTGCGCTTGATCATCAACTACAATGCCCATCGCACAACACCGTCGTGGTGAATCTCGCTCGCTCGCGGCACCTATCGGTCTCTACATTCACGCTTGAGCCTGTGGCTCGTAGCCGGGTCATACTCGACGGAGGCGGAGGCGCAACGCTCGCGCTTCTTGCGGATATCGACAGTCACGTACGACTGGGGCACATAATCCGCTTGAGCGTACAGCTGTATGCGCCTTACACGTGGGATGATGCGCCTCTACTCGTCCTTGCGCGGAAGTGCTCCTCCGTTCGGGAGCTTACGCTTCATACCGACAACGCTGACAATCTCGCCCTCCTCGCGCCCGTCGACGAACAGGCGTCGCCGCTTTTTCCATTGCTCGAGTCGTTGTCGGTTCAGTTCGACCCGAGTGCACTCAAATCGGACGAAGTGTATCGGCAGTGGTGGTCCAGGTTGCGCGACGTTCTTTCACGGAGATCTGCAGCCGAGATCTGTGTACAGACCCTACGACTTCATGGGCGCTGGGGCTGGAGAGACGCGGGCATCGAAGTGATAGACGAGGAGATGATGGTGGACTTGCGCAACTTGGCGCTGGTGAAGAAGGTGGTTGATGACCGCGTGTGGTGACAAGACCGCACGTAGTATGAGCAGGGGTTGTCGAGAATTAGTTGACGATATGTCGATGCAAGGCGCGAAACGGGGGCAATTCCTTCTTCGCCAGTACGGTGTATTGTGGGCGACGAAATAGTACATGGACTGCAAGACTGAGACGCATGTGACCAGATAGACTTGATCATCCCATCATCACATTCAGGGTACTGGTACTGTACAGTCCATCGCTGAAGCGACTGATGGTCTGCACGTAAGAACGCAACGCGCGCGCTCAGCGCCATCAAGATCAACTTGTCCCACGCGGTCATGTCGGCCCGCGCGCTTCCCCCGCATTCACCTATACTGCCATGCCGCCACGAAGGGGACCACGCTACACGCAAGAGGACATAGAGCGACAGCTGCAGCAAATCCTCTTCGACCCTTCCTCGTCTTCCGAGGGTCTTGAGCAGCTTGGGCCTATCATCAAACAGATTCATCATGAGCGGCAGCAGGATGCCTACTTGCGCACTCTTCAAGTAGTGATCAACGCCAAAAATGCTGAGATTGAACGCATATGTAGCGACA
Organism: Peniophora sp. CBMAI 1063; assembly: GCA_900536885.1. Lineage (NCBI taxonomy): Eukaryota > Fungi > Basidiomycota > Agaricomycetes > Russulales > Peniophoraceae > Peniophora > Peniophora sp. CBMAI 1063. The sequence goes on along the minus strand of UWZB01000335.1, from coordinate 74,710 downwards.
CCTATCAGGACGTTCTGCCAGCTATAGCCGCGCTGTTCGCCATCCAGTCGTACAGCAACGACCTACGCGACAAGGTTACTACGACACTCGATATATCCGTCTTTCAAGTCGCCCGTGCCTCGGTGGAGAGGAAACGGAAACTGGTCCAGGCGAAGAGGGCTCTGGCGAACCTTGACGAGGCGATCGACAATCTACAAGCCGGTGTGCGAGTACTCAACACGCTGACCAGCATTGGCGGGATGATACAGCAAAGAAAGTACTGGTCAGCACTGAGAGTGAGTCGCAGTAGCTGCGTATTTCACAGACATTGACGTGAAACGCAGTCTATCGATGATATTCAATACATGCCCGCAGGCTTGCCTGCCCAGGCGCCTCTGTACCACCATACCCTTACCTGTCTGCCGTCCTTGCGTGAACAAATCAAGAGCGCAGTGCTTGCGCAGAACACACAATGGCTACTCGACATCCGTAACCTAACTAAATACGTCGGTCGGCTCGCACTCGGCAGCATGCGGGCTCGATCAAACAAGTGGAAAGTCAGACGCGAACGTGACCCTTTACTTCAACGCGCTCAGGTGGGCAGTGCGGCGGAGACCGTCATGTACGAGAACCACGGCCATAATGTTCTTGAGAGCGACGAGCTTCAAGTCGACTTCAAGCCACTTTATCAGAGCATTCATGTATACACCGCTCTTGGCTCTCTCGATGAACTTCGCCGTTGGTACCGCGAGAGTCGCTCGGTACGGCATCTCCTCTTCCCGTGGCGACCGCGTATTGATGCATTCACCAGGGGCAATCGGAACTCATCCTGCAGGCGTCGATGCAACTCTCTTCCTTTACCGATGTTGTCGAAGGCATCATCGGGTTCTTCATCATCGAATCACACGTACTTCGGACAACCAGCAACTTTAGGTCTCCTCGTGACGTCGAGGAGTTATGGGATACATCAATGCAGAGATTCGCATCCGTTGTCAAGACAGCTTTGGAGAAGGAAACCGATGCAGCGTCCTTCTTGCATGTCAAGGAGGTCTTACTAGACTTCGTAATCGCGGCCGAGGTCAGCATCGGTCTGCGTCTACGAAGTAGAGATAAGCGCGTGCTTACCGTGTACCACGTAGTCATACGCTTACTCGACACAATCAATGCATATGCTTCTTCAACATCTATTCGAGAAGTACGTGACGTCACTAGAGCGCCGATACGGCAAACGGTCCGAGGAAGTAAGTCTCATTCTGCTTCTTGAGGAATGGCGATCTCATCAGGCTGCATCTAGATCATACAGAAGGATGACCTACAACCCTTCACGGTGAAGGACGCAGGGAAACTTGAAGACGCGTTGCGCTCTATCTGGTTGGCAGAGCATAAGCGAGACGCATTGTCGAGGTATTATATCACCCGAAAGCTTGAGATCAAACCTCATGCTGCATCCCAAGATCCGCGTTTCCGGCACATCTCCCATGGTCGAATAGCTTCCCGCTATGCTGCGCTAGCGTGAGTCTCGATCTTTTGACGCTCTATGACATATGCTCATGCCCGCCTGAACTAGATACGCGACTTCGCCCATCGCTCTCACCAGTTCATCGAAGGTGTCCCCCTTCGTCATCATAGCGTCGATGAGCTCTTGGGCAAGGTAACTTTCGGGGCCATATTATCTTCAGATATGGGCATAATCTGACCGTTCTCGCAGTCACTGGATGTGCTTCTCAAGGAGCACCTCGCAACGTCGTTCATACACCAACTCGAGCGCACTACTCAACTACCAGATCTTGCTCAGATCATTGCGAACCTCGAGCACTTCGAAGGCGCGTGCGCGGAGCTCGAGCACTCGTTGAACGTGATGCGCGAAGCGCAACGCGGTGATACAGTGCGTATAACTGCGGCGCCTGCATTCGCCGAAGCGCTCACACGGGCGCGAGCGCGCCTCGCGGACGTGATTACGAGCGAGCTTGATGGCTTCTTCGAGCTTAACTCATATGAATGGACACCAGCACAGAAGGAAGAAGTGCCGAGCATATACTTGACCAAGCTCGTAGCCTGGTTGAGCACTGCCGTCGACTCGCTTCAGTTAAAGGGCGAGGACAAGGAGCAGCTGTATCAAGAAGCAGTTGCTCATATCGCCCATCGTCTCATGGTGCATTCGCATTTGATGATCATACGAGGATCTGGCTGAAATCATACACAGGAATTCTTGACCGATGAGACAATCCCTATGATGAACGAGAATGGCGTAACGCAAATCTCGACCGACGTCGGCTTCCTCGAGACCGTATTCGATGATTTGGGACACGAGGATCTCAACCACTCCTTCGCCGAGATCCAATCTGTACGTCTATACACCATATGTACGCAGATGAGCAGTACTGACATGGCTGCAGACGATCACCCTGGCGCTCTCTGATACAGTTGCCGAGGTTCTTGTACCCGCCGCACGCAAATGGAAACACTCCCATGTTGACCCGAAGCATTTGCAAGTGATGCTGGGGAAGTTGAGCAAATATGGAGCAACGTTACGGGACCCTGTGCAACGAGCGCGCGCGGACAGGCGCAGACGAGAGGCTGAGCAGATTGGAAGAATGTTATCTGGGGAAGGCAGTTAGTAGCATAGGTGTATACGCTCTTAGGATCGATGGGATATGCTCCCCGTTATTCATACTAAACGCGTGCCAGGCTATTAGATGACATATGAGACGTCGCGATCTGCAGAGAAGCGCAACCCACATGGACCATACCGGGACGGTCCAAGTTTGATCAATGTGGTTTGGCAATGTGGCATAAATATCGCACGTTCGGGCGACTTGATCTTCAACCACCACCCTCACGTCTCACCATCGTCGGCTGCGTCGTAGAGTGCGACATTCCGCGTCCTCCGCTCACCGCATACGCGCCGTTACGGGTCGAATGACTACAGCCCCTGCCATGGCTCTAACCCTCCCTCCAGAAATTATCTGCTCTATTCTCCTGGAACTTGCTCCTTTTGAGGATGACCACGACACGTATCATCAGGACTCGCACCCGCAGATAACTCCCTGCGTTGGCTGGCTCGCTGCCTCTCAAGTCTGCCGCAAATGGCGCAATACGGCGCTCGGGTTCTCCAAGTTATGGGCGGAAAACCTATGCGCCTTCGCCTCCAACAACCTCACGGATTGCTTCCTCGAACGCGCGAAATCGTCACTACTCGTTTTCGGTTTCGGACAAAAGTTGACCGATCATCAGATCAGCCTCGCGATTGAACGGCTGTCCCAAGTCAAGGTGCTTGAGCTTGGAAGAGCTCCGTTGACCTCTCTCGTAACAGCGCTCGGCAATTGCCCGCTGTCACAACTCCAGATATTGCGGTTGAGGCGTTGGGAGGGCGCTGGGGATAGCTTGGTGGTAGATCTATACCTGAAGGCGCCGGTGCTTCGCGAGCTGTACCTCGACAGCGTTCTCTTCCCGGTCGAGGCACCCCTCCTGCGCGTTTTCTGCGTGACGGCTAGGCCAAGGAGGTACAGAGACCGCTTCGACTACAGCTCTTCGACCGGGGTAATCCTCGCAGCCTTGAAGGGCTTCCCACTACTTAAAGCGCTTACGCTCCGCGGCCTGCATGCGTTTGCGCCGGAGGACCCATCGGTATCTGCCACACAGAAAAGGGCGGTGCTCGAGCTCCCGCACCTACGACGCGTGCGCTTGATAGATAAAGAAAACGACTTCGAGCTATACAATCTTCTACGCGCCGCGCCGAATGCGGATGTTGGTATCACCGTCGGCCCATACACTCCCGCCAACCATCTCCCCAGCGTGTTTGCTGTGATGGAGCCTCATATGCGTGTGCAGGCGTATGATACCCTCGCGGTGTACGAAGAGGAAGATAGAAATGACACGCTTGTCGGAATCCGTCTGCGCCCATCGGCTTCTTCACGCTTACGCGACGATGACGAGGGAGCACCGGAGTTCGCGTTGGACGCAACAATCTGTCCTGGGCCTGAGCCCCAGCTCAGCGCGTTGGGCATCGTTGAACTATTGAAACCGCACCTGGACTTGACCAAGATACGATACCTGGATTTGGGGGAAATCGGTACGGAGGGATACGTGCAGATTAGCCCGCAAGGGTTGCGTGAGACGCTTAAGCCCTTCGTGAACGTCACGACGTTGAGGATCAACGGGGAGTTGAGATGCGCGGGAGCTCATCTACGCGCGCTGTGGGCAGACAAAACAGAGAAGATGGTACTTCCTGCGCTGCGCAATCTAGTGGTGCACGATCTTACGGGCGCCCGCAAGATGTCGCTCAGCGGCCTGGGTGAGGCTTGGGCGGACTTGCATCGAATCCTGCAGGAGCGTCCCATCGATACCTTGGCGTTGACGGGGTCGGAAAAGTACGCGGAAGACGTTCAGAGTATACTCTTTACGATCATGGACATGGAGATGGGCGATGGGAAATATCTTCAGGAGGCGGAAGGGCTGGTGAAGGAGGTGGTCGATTCGCGCGGGTTGTCGCAGCAAGGTTGGGAGTACTTTGCCGGTCTCTAGGACTTCGTGGCATAATTTCGCTGGTGTATATTGTATTCTTACGTAGAGCCTTCTGATCAACAATGGACAAGCTAAATATTGGACAGATGATGGGAGTCAAGAACGAAGGAGGACGTTGCGACTTCGCGCTGATCTCGAGAGCCTGCCGCTAACAGTCGCCGCTCTGCCGCTCTGCCGAGACATCCATAACACGGCGTATATCGGGATGCTAGCGCCCTCGCTGGACGCCTCGACCTGTACTCGTGTGCGTAGGCAGCGCCACAGATAGTCACGGGAGACGTTGATCAAGGTTGAAAGGAGGCCGAGGCAAGCCGAGAGGCCGCGCTACCGGATCGGTGCGGGCTCAATGAAATTCGAGGCGCGTCGACCGGAAATGAGACCGCCGCCATCCGTTGACTTGTACACCCACCTTCCGCTCTGCCCCCCGCCCCTGTTTTCTCCGTTCTGCATAATGCAAATTACTCCTTAAACTCTATATATCTTCATCAGGTCTACGAGCGACTATACTGTGATACCCCCAATATTCTTTGCATCTAGCGCCCGAGCCGCGCCATGTCTTTCTCCTTCCAATGGCCGCGCTTTTCTGAGCAGTTCCACACGGACGCCATCGCGATGCTCAACTCTGCGCTCAACAAGGGGACTAAGCCGCCGGTGATTGCCGACAGAATAGAGGTCGTCGAGCTCGAGATGGGTACACAGGTGCGCGTTGCCGCCGGTTCGACATGATGTCATGCACGTTGACCGTCGCGCGCATCTCGTAGCCGCCGGAACTCGAGATTCGGGATATTGGAGACCTCACGACCGACCAGTTTCGAGGAATATTCAGGCTTACATATGACGGGGACGCCCATATCGTACTTAGGACCAAAGTCCAGGTGCGTCTATTTGGCTCGTGTGACATGTGCGGCTTGCTGATTATTTTGTCGGTCGCAGGCGAACCCTTTGAATCACAAACAGCCGGATATTCACAATTTGACTGGCTCACGCGGGATGCTGGCTGCTAAAAAGGCGCTCGTCGTCCCCATGCTACTGCGACTATCCCATTTCCGGCTATCGTCATATGTTGTGCTGGTGGTTTCCAAGCAGAAGGGCATCACCCTGGTCTTCAAGACGGACCCTCTTCAAAACGTGGACATAAACTCGACCTTCGACTCTATCGCCGTCATTCAGAGTTTCATTCAGCGCGAAATAGAAGGCCAGCTACGACAAATGTTCCGCGAGGACTTGCCGGGTATTATCCACAGGCTGAGCCAGCAGTGGGTAAAGGCCAAGGTCGAGGCGCCGTATCTGCACCAGCAGCCCCGCCCACCGCCTCCCCCACCCACCCCGGCAGTTGCCGCTCGAGTCCCTCTTCCACCCTCCAGCGTCGGCTCGCTCCCGCCAGGACGGAGACAGCGCCCGCCAGGCTCTTACGCCGCATCCGTCGCCAGCGTTCCCACACTACCACCCTATGCTTATCCCCTTCGCCCACGCACACCCTCATCAGTATCTTACGCCCCTTCTCGTGTCTCGAGCCCCGCCCAGCGCCGGCAACCTCCTACACCCGCACCTGTGCCGGATGCACCGGAATCTTCGCACCCTGATATCGAGAATTTCGATCCGACATATGGCCTCAGACCAGGCAGCCTGCCCGCCAAATCGGTCTTCGGCGCTTTTGGTCGTCTGTTTGCAAACCCGCGTGGGCTCGCGGATCTCGCTGAGGAGCCGACAGACGAGGAAGAGGGAGACGTAGACGCGGCGGATGGACAATCGTATGGCATGGTTGAGTGGGAGGACACACTGCCCGACTACGACTATGACTACAGCCGGGATCCGTCTGAACTTGGGCCGGACGATCTTGAGTTCGAGACGTTACCGGCTGTTGGTGGAGGGACAATCACTCGCCCGCGAGTATTCCATGCCCAGTCGCAGGTCCACGCACCGGATGGCGTTACCTTGACTCCTGTATCCCGCGCACCACCCGACGTACCGCTCAACTACCCGTATACACCTCAGAGTGCGGGTATGAGCATGGGCATGGGCAATCGCATGACGCCCGCCGCACTGGCAAGGCTGCAAATGCCGCCGGGCGCTTACAACCCATATTTCCCACCCATGGGCGTCACTCCTCCGACCTTCTCACCGGGCCTCGGCCTCGCATCCCGCGATCCGCGAATACCACTCAGCATGCCCTCTGTTCCGCCCACGCCACCGCTTTACCACTCACCACCTCGCCGTGCCCGATCACCCGCGCCCTCAACATCACAAACACAACCTTCCGCCAGCTCATCGCACACTCACTCTCTACCCACCCCACCTTCGAGCGAACGCCACGTCCGCTCTCGAGCAGGAAGCTCATCATGGTATCCCGAACCGGATGACGAGCCCTGGCCGCGTTCACCCGGTACCGATGCCGGACCAGCCGAACGAAAGATCGTCCTGCGACCCGGTGCATTACCCAGACTATCGACACTCGCGCATAGCAATCACACATTGTCGCCGTATACGCGCGTACCGGAGCATTTCGCCGTGCGCACGGGTGCACCGGCGAAAGCGGCTGCTGCGGGGGCGCCTGTCAGCACCCCTGTGCGCGCACGTAGAAAACGAATGCACAAACTCGGCGGGAAAGGCAAAGAAAAAGCTCTTCCTTCCGATCTCGCGGGCGATGGTGAAGTTGTACCTCTCACTGCCGAGGCTCTACGAAGAACAGGCAGCACGTCTCCCGCACCGCCTAGCGAGATGGCGGACGACTTGGACCGGTACTTCTTGAGGGCGGGCGAGCTGCCGCCCAGCGTACAAGCGGAGGTCGATGCGCGGATGGCGATCAATGCGAGTCCGTGGCCGCCGGACGCGTATGCGGGGCTCAGGCAGCGGGGCGTACACGCGAGTAGTATCAGGAGTGGGCGGAGTGGGAGGTTATAGCACCTCTGGCTGGAGGATGGGGAGGAGCTGATCTATTTGAGGACTTTGGCAAGACATTTCGTTCGCACATATACACCTTCTTTGGCTTGGTTTGCTCTGTGGATTTGCGATCTATGATACGGCTTGAATGTAGAATTCTATACTTCACTTGATACGTTACGATGTATTCTTACTTTGTTCATCCTTATGCTGGCGAACTTGCCGCCCGAGCGGACGTCGCCCACGCACACGAGTTTTTAGAATGTTATCTGCAACTATAGTTTCCGCCAAATGCGAACGTGTGATATATGTCACAGAGAGCTCGGGATTCGGTGCATACAAAACGATGTGCAAAACATTGGGCAACTATATAGAGTACCCCCGGCGGGACTCGAACCCGCAACCTCCGGATATTGTCGGTGCAATAGAAGTCCGACGTCATGACCATTAGACAACGAGGGCAGCGAAGAGTACTTCACTATAATACACCATAATCTACCTGTATCCGGCGGGATATACTGCCGTGAGTGCCTGTCAATGTTGAACCTACCCTTTTTGCATGGCAATTCGGCGTACAAGACTCTGCAGCACTGTACAAACTCGCTCTCACACTACTCATGGCATGTGAAGATCCCTCATCGGACACGCGCTGAGTGCCAGCGGGCGGCCTCGTTGCACTCCTCGAAGCGCCGAATGATTGGGGAAGGCGCTTGTGCACACGCATGCTTTGCCTTGTGACTCTAAGTACAACGACTATCCATGCTCAATCTAGATCATCCCGACAGTCGTCCACCTCGTCGACGTATATGGAGGCAAGGTCTATCGCGCGCTCTTCGATGACGCGCAGAGATTCGGCGTCCAATGACCTCCTCCAAGCCCATTCTCCCCATAACGACAAGACTCTGACGCGGCGTCGGATCACTGCGCGCGCCTCCAACAGGTCGACAACAGCATCCCAGTGCGCTTTCACGAGTTCCAAGCTGTCCATGTACAGCTTCGACGACCGTACGACGGAAAGGGTGTCTAATGCAGGGAACAGAAACCCATCGGAGTCGCTCCTGACTGCCTTTGCGTTTTCCGCTAGCAGATGGTATAGAGCGCGATTGGTCTGAGCGTCGGTATCGAGCCTGAGGATGGTCACCGAGCTATAGGCGCGAAAAAACGAAGTCAACGCCGGGGCAGACCGTGCGACGTCGTAAGGCGCCTGAAAGCGCGCAACGAGTGCATTGATGTGGGCGTTGATTGTGAAGTTGGGGATGAGCGTCAGCGGTGTATTGATATCGCCGCTGACTTGGACGAAGGTGACGTGACCATTGGCGCGCTCCTTGACTCTAGTTGAGCTGGTAGAGAACGCGAAGAGGCTGTCCACGGCGAGGTTGACGAGGTTGCAGCATTCGCAACGCAGCTGGGGAAGCGCGCCGAGAAGGTCGTTCTGTCGGGCGCAGTTACTCAGCAGCGCGCTGCGTACAACAGTTGTTTCCGGTGCCTGTATGGACGGCATCAGGAGGGCATTGTCCACAGATCCTTGCAGTTGAATATCAACTTTCCGCAGATGTTCCAGGGCGACGGGTGCGTCAGAGGTATTCACCTCGTCGATCACGCTATTTGAAACGACCTGCAACTTCAGATCAAGGTGGGAAAGGAGAGGTGTGGTCCGTAGGATGTTCAGCACAGGTGCATCGCCTCGGATCATGAAGCCCTCTTCCAGGTGTAGAACGAGCTTCTGCAGCATGCGTAAAGGGGATATGAAGATCGGCACCGTATTCTTCAGTACAGCACTCGTAAGATTCGGGGCATCGATCTTCAGGCGAGATGCCGATAGGAAGATGCTATACTGGTGAATAGCCAGGGATTGAAGATGAGGATGATGTTGGCCGTCAAAAGCACGGTGCCAATCGGCAGCCCGTTCGTCATCGACCACGGTCTCTAGCTTTCGGGCGCGGCGGACATGTTCCTCGGCGAACCAGACCTTCTCCATGTATTGACCCTCGAAGCGCTTGTTCTCTCGCATGATGCAATGATTTGACGCGATGCAGAGATCTAGAATGCTGTCTCGAGAGCGTCCGAGGAATGTCTGCCAAGCATCGAGAGACGGTAGAGCGAGAACAGAACGAGCCCAAAGGGCCGAAGAGTCGAGGGACACTCTTCTTAGTCGACGGCATACGTGCGATAAGAGTACCCAACCGAGGCAGTAGCGTCTTTCTGACAGATCAAACCGAGTGTCGTGTGCCGAGTGAGGCTGCCAGTCGTGAACATTCGACGCGAGGAACTCCCAATGAGGCGGGTGAACATATGATGCTATCTCGCATAACGCGTAGAGACAATCGTCATTGAGGGAAAGCAGAGAGGGCATAAGTATGCTTGCTCCTCGACTTGATGAGTTGCTATGAGAGCGCGGAGGCAAAAAGTGAGATCGGGCTGAGGATGGATGGTGTAGGTGATGGACGTTCGTATCAACTCCAAAACTCGAACCCGCGCGCATGCCATCACAACCCTAACCCCAATCACTAAGAGGTCACGTGTTTATAAAGTATGCCTGCGATTGCGTGCATGAATACTACACGGGATGGGAGCCTGATAGCTAATGCACACTGACTGTCGGTGTACTGCTGTCTACTAATGATGGCCTCCAAGAACGCTCATCGACCAGCTCCTCCACCGACGAAGAATCGCGCAAAGCACTCATCAACTCCCCATCAACTGTCGCCACCTCCTCGGCCGTCCAACTCCATTGCCCAACGAGCCTCAGCTCTTTCAACTTCATGCCGGCGTCGGAGCGACGCGCTAGCATGTCGCACAGGGAGGACCACCACTCGACATATAGTAGTCCCGGGTCGCCGCGGATAACATCTGGGTTGAATCGCACCGAAAGAGTGCGCAGTTTGGGGAAGATAATCGTTGTCGTCTCTGGATCAACAAGATGATGGATGAAGGGATCGAAGCTGCCTCGGTCACCCATATCCAACAACAGATTGGTGACAGAGGGGAGTTTGCGAATGAAGGTAACAAGAACGAGTTCAATGTTTGAGAAACGCGGTTGGGAGAGCCGTAGAACGCATGAGCGGATTCGGTCCATCTGTGGACGACGGCTGAGAAGCGACAGGATTTCCTCGATGCCCCGAGTCCCGAAGTTTATCTTGACCTGACTGCGATGACCTGCAGGAGTGATGTTTGAAGATGAAAACGACACAGCTTGGCGCTCGAGTTGAGGCTCTATGATGATAGTGCATGTATCGTGCATAGTGCTTGGAAGTTGACAGCTTAGGGCCTCCATGATCCCCACAGGTGAGTCCCGCTGAAACGAAAAGTCGGCATCGACGTCGCCTGGTGCGCGTATGTGGGACCAAAACCCGGCCACATCCGTTTTCCACCCACCAATAAGCCTCACTGTCTCCAAGTGTGCGAGGTGTACTGGCTTCCCATTATAGTGTTCCCATTGCCCGTTGCCGTTCGAGTGCCTTCTCAGCAATTGCAAGTAGAGGTGTTGGAGATGCGGTGTGCGAGAGAGTAGCGTCAGTATCTCCCATGCGGGCGTGGGTGAAGAGTTTACGCCCGTGATGGATAGACTCCGAAGACTTGAATATGAGATTGCTGACGATGGGGAGGGCATCATTATCGCGTTCTCCAGTGAGACTGTTTGCAAGAGAGGTGCATCCAGGATCAAAGTGGCGGGATCGTACGCGATGTCTTGAGATAAGTGTAAATGTCGCAGCAAGGGAAGACGGCCCCGCTCTCGAAGAGCCTCCTCCCAATCGTAAGAGGGATAACAGGTGATACTTTCCACCCGGTCGAGATTGCGAAGAGCAAAATGTATTCTCGGCAGCTGAGTCCTGCCATATAAGACCTCGATCTTGAGTGGGCATGACTTTGTGCGCTTCAGAAGGTCTTCCGAGGCGTGAACATTAGGCAGGCTGCACACGTGCGCAGCCCATAGTTGCGCCAGGTCCAGCCCTACGTCACGCCAACGGCGACAGACGTGCGCGGCATATATCCAACCAAGATCAAATCTTGTAGAACTGCCTTCGTTGCGCCACCGGGGCTCAGATATAGCGGCAAGGTACTCGAAGATCTCCTTCAATACATCAAGCTGGAGGTTCTGAGCAGATGTCATGCCTATAACTTTGATGACGCGCCTTGTGAGTGCGAACGTCACTTTGCAGCGCCTGTGAGTATACTCACGTGGTTGGGATGTGCTAGCTAACGGTGGGGGCCGATGGTGATGCATGATGGTTCAAGGCAAGGACAAGGGAGTTTGCTGTGATCTGCCGAGCAAGAAGCTTCGGCGTTCGGGCCGGATCTTTTGGGTGCGGCCCAAACCTGATACAAGCCGAGTCAACGCTCAAAACGAGTACGGATTATTTACAGCCTCTCTCAATCGTACATGTGCTATTCGAATGTCATCATCGCACATAATCGGCCATGCACAGCAAAAATTCAAGCATCATTCGATTCGTCACCAGCTATACGCGCGATTGTACATCTACACGACCGAATCCAAGGTCGCCGACAGCCTCCGATCTTCCACCTCATCTACCAGCTGTGCGAGCAAGCCTATCGCGTGCTCCTCAATCCTTTGCAACACGACGGCACCCTCAGCTGAGTTCCCCGCAGACCATTCCCCGACCAACGCCACACGCCTCACGCGCTTGCCGATAGCTGCCCGTTGCTTCAACATCTCGATGACGAGGTTCCAGTGCCCCTCGATGTTCACTCTCACTCCCGCCAGTATTCGATGTGCACCTCTGGAAATGATAATCGTATCCAGGACAGGAAAGAGGAGCGTTTTATCGCCGGCGCCGGCAGCTCGCGCGTTCTCTGCGATGAGCCGGTGGAGATTGCGATTCACGTACGCATCCGTGTCCAACTGCAGTGTAACAACTGCGGGGTAGGCATCAAAGAACGTGTTAAGTGCTGTGGCCGAGCTGCCGGAGTCGTATGGCATTCGAGCGCAAACATTCATAGAGGTTACGAGCTCGGGGCGCATGTTGCTCGGAAGGAGTCCAAGAATAGTGTCCCACTGTATAGCGTTGCCTGCGCTGTGCTGAAAAAACACGGATGGGCCACCATTTAGTTTCCCAGGCGCTGAAAGTAGCGCAATTTGAAAGTTTCTTCCCAATCGTAAATCGAGATGATGATAGTCCTCATATCGCAATTGACGCGAGAGTGCGTGGACTAGATCGACGTAGCAGTCAACAGCCGCTCCGCGCATTTTGATACGCAAAGACGCGGATTCGGGCACTCTTATCGATGGCCACACCATGGACTGGTTATTAAGGCGTGCGAATTGTGTTATGCGAGCCGACTGGAGGTGATTGAGAGTGACCGGCGCACTATAAGTGGCAGACTCTAACAAGGGACCGGCTACCCCTGGCCTATAAAGGAAATTGAAGTCAAGCTCGGATAGAAGAGGTGTCCCATGAAGTATGTTCATGACAGGTCCATCATTTCCCAGCGTCACTCCGCCACCGCCTAGGTCAATCTTGAGCACCCTCAAGAGACGTAAAGGCGAAGCCAAACTCGGGACGGTATCTCGCAACACCAAGTGGGTGAGATTAGGCGCATCCAAGACGAGGTGCGATCGGGAGGAGTCGTAGTCGTGATAGATAGTGAGAGATTTCAAGTATTCATGTTTTCGATGCCCGTCGAAAATGACCGTCCAGTCAGAGGATCTGTCGTCGTCGGTGTGCGTTTCAAGCATCCTCACGGGATGATGGCCGCCACCAATAGTTTTTATGAGTTGGATGCGCCTTTCATACTTCGATGAGATAGAATAATAATTCTGTGAGGTCGTTTTCTGGTAGATAGGAGGGATGCATAAGTCCAAAGGAGAATTCTGCGCGCGCCTGAGGTATTCAAGAGAGGCGACTGGAGATGGGAACGCCAAGATAACTTGAGCCCATAAGCTTGGAGTGGCAAGGCATATGCCCCTCAGGCGTTGGCAGACATGAGCCCAGTATATCCATCCTAGGCACATGTGACGTTCGGATAAGTCACCCTCGTATTGATGACTAGGCTTATGAGGAGGGTGCCAGCCATGTTCCCCGTGTGTGGGGAATTCCCAGTGAGGAGGATGAACGAGGGCAGTCTGTTCACACAGTGCACGTAGCACGTCGTCGTTCAGATCGAGTAGATGCGGCGCCATGTTGTCTCGCGCAGCGATGGTGCGATGGTGGTTCGAGCAGAGGGTCCGTGCCGGACACGCGGTGGCGGGAATTGCCGCCGGTCTATTGCCACGCGGACCTGAAGCGACTTCGTACACCGCTCTTGTCTTTCTCCTTCGGCCATCGTTACCTTCCTTTCACTCTCGACGTCCTCTCGCGACGTGCGCCTTGCGGTTGATGAGCAGCATCTTTCCTTCAGACATCAAACTTCCGGGTCTGTCCGTCCATACCGATATGTCGGTCGCCGCCCGCCGCGGCCGCAGCAATAGCTTGCTCAAGGTCGAGAACCTGCGCACATCCAACGACGAGGTCCTTGACCAGGATGCGTACACCAACTTTAATGCAGAGTGGGTTAACCGCAAAGGTATGTTTTAATCATCAATAGTTATCTGAAGCATGGCGCTCATCGTGCGGCACCAGGCGCATGGTCCATCCACATTGTCCTCATCGTGCTCGGCAAGATCGTAATAGACACCATCCCTGGAATCACTCAGAATATCAGTTGGACGGTCGTCAACTTGCTTTACAACGCTGTGCGTATATTCCAAGCGCCGACCAAGAGTGCGCGCGCGCTGACCGCCGATTCCGCAGCTGTCCTACTTGATGTTCCACTATGTGACCGGTATCCCATTCGGCAACGAACTTACGGCCGGCGCGTACGACGACCTCACCATGTGGGAGCAGATTGATGGCGGAGCACAGTACACTCCGGCGAAGAAGTGGCTCTTCACCGTACCCGTCGGCTTGTGCGTCTATTCCTTCGGCGTTCGGCTTAAGGCATGATCCTCACTAACCTACGCCCATCCGGCAGGTTTTTACTATCAACACATTACACGAACTACGACCCCATACTCTTTGCTATCAACCTCTCAGCACTAGTATTCGTACTGATCCCAAAGCTTCCCGCGGTACGTGGCTCCCGGCTTCCGAACTAACGTATGCACAACGTACTCATCCGTGCACGCTTTATCCACATTAGGCGCACCGCCACAGACTGCGCTTCCTGCCCGCGGATGGCATGGACTCGACCCTTGGCACGCCCACCTCCAGCAATTTCCCCTCGGGCAGCTCGACGCCGGCGGAGGGTCTTGTCGGCGTGCCTCCGCCGCGGATCCACGTAACCGAGGCTCAGTTCCGCTGACGGCCGAAGAGCGCGAGGAGTTGTTGATCTTTGGGCGCTCCGAGGTGCGCCTGTGAACGTGGCTGTGGCTGCGGTTTCACGCGTTGGTGGGGAGGGGTGCTACACGGACTTGCGTATCGGCATATAACGACGAGAAGGCATACAATACTGGCATCGGCGAGGATTAGGAAACAAGTTATATTTCATGTCACCACTAATACTATTCTCTCACTGTAGATAAACGTTGATCTGCTTTCACCGATTTGGCACTGCTCATCGTGCGCAGCGCAGAGACGCGAATTGCGCCCTACAAGCTGATCCCACCTCGTCCGAGGAATTCAGCGCCTCGTCTGCATGATAAGCGCCAGCATCAGCGAGTAGCCGGCTGCCGCGCACATGGCCGGCGATCATCCTAGTGGATCCCGCGCTGTCCATTGAGAATGGCCAACCGTCGATCTTCATAGCGCCGTTATAAGAGTAGGCCTACACCTTTTCTCGGAGTCTCCGTCGTGGACCAGGCTACGCAGCGTATATTCCTGTTTTCAACCCAGCCGCAACAAGGGTATTCACAAGGGACGGGCGCACTTAGACGCTAAGGAGCGTCACACTGCGGTCGTCTGCAAACAGTTTGAATGGCAGCCCCCGTCGAGGTGTATCGTGTGCTCCGTGTCTTGGTCAACGAGAAACCTTTCCCTTTGACGGGTCTCCGAGGCAGTGATTTTCTGAAAGCATTCCTTGACATCATCTTGTGTACGTCAACCTGTCCCCATCAGGATTCACAACTGACTGCATGATTGCAGGTCATTATATTGCCTGGGCCCGTGCTAAGGTGTATCACCACGATCTGACCTTGAAGGATGCCATGTATAGGAGATTCGGAGGGAAGATCTATGGCGTCCTCATCGACTTCAATCTTGCTACAACCGACAACTCGGGCCATAGCGGCCTTGAGCGCACGGGAACGGCCCCGTACATGGCGCTGGAACTTCTCTGGGCAGCCACCCAGCGTGAGACGCACATTGCCAAGCACCTCTATCGCCAAGATCTCGAAGCGTTTTACTGGACGCTCATCTGGGTTTGTAACTGTGTCGGAGGCGATGGCAAGGAGATCGTAGGGCCCCTATTCCGTTCGTTTAGGACCGGGGACTACCTGGACTGCTACAACGGGAAGAATGCTTCCACGCGTCTACGGAAACGCGAGCAGGCAATCTTGGTGCTTCCTATCCGACGGCCGCTTTGGGTGATCGCCCAGGCGTGGACGGAAGACCTTGAAGATCGGGTACGGCGGGGAGAGAGGAAGGCGGAAGGTTGGGATGATCCATTTGAACCAGACCCGCAGGAGTCGTGGCGTAAGTTCTGCGGGATCCTGCAGTCGAATGAAGTGAAATCGGGACTTGAGGCAAATGGGGAGGAAGGAAAGAATATGCTCAAGGTTGTTGACGATTTCTTGGAATTGGCGAAACGTTACTCGATCACTGGACGCTGAAGTGAGTGCTTCAGCCAACCCTTACTTTGCACTATAGCTCATTCGATGCTTCATATTCTGCTAGATACACTACCCGTTTGAGCTTGATCTTAACCTTCAAGTTAACATGTCAAGCCGATCTGTCTTGCTCAGCCGATGTGAATCATCACCACTCGCCGAGGGAGGAAGAGCACGCGCAGGAGGGATGGACGCTGTCCGTTGACCGGATGGCCAGCCTGGACACTCTGTTTACACGAGTTGATGTGCATATGCATTCCCGGCGCTTTTCGACGGTACTGCGTGTATAGCTCCTGTTTGCGTGTCCGTTATCGATCCATCAGTTGCATATTTTCCCCTCACGTTGAATACTACCACTTTCCCTCGCCTTTGATACTACTAGTCCCCTCATGCGCGCACGACACAGACTCATTTGCGATACGCTCCGTCCTGCGCAGAAGCTTGATGATGCGACATTCTTGAAGGCCTTCCTCGACGTCCTTGGTGGTGCGCGCGCCATGATTGTGCACATACCCTGAGCGATCTTATCAGCATATCCAGATCATTTCGCGCTCTGGACGCACGGCGTACATCACCGGAATCTCGATTTCGACGTCTTTAAGTACAGCGCGGTAGATGGTGATATATGCGGTGCCCTCGTCGACCACGATATACTCTCCCAGCGAGCTCGAGCAGACTACGGGCGCGCAGGACAATTCATGGCTTTCGAGCTCTTGCGTGCGGCCGCTTATGGAGGAGCACGCAAAGGGTCATATCCGCTCTATCGCCACGACCTTGAAGCGTTCTACATGATGCTCGTCTGGAGATGCTGCTGCATTGGAGATGACGGCAACGAGCAAGTGGGAGAGACGCTCTACCGGCTCACTTCCTGCGACTATGAAGAGTGTTACTATGGCAGAATCTGGTACGAGAGGAGCGCTTATGATGAAAGGGAGGGTCTGGTGCACCCGTCCCATCAGGTTCTCTGGGTTGTCGCCGAAGCATGGACAGAGGACCTCGAAGGGCGCGTCCGTCTGCGGGAGAGGCGGACTAGACGGGATGATGTGTTTGAGCAGGACGCACAAGAGTCGTGGACCAGGTTCTGCGCTCTTCTCGGGTTGGATGGGGTCAGGAGTCAGCTGGAGGCGTGTGGAGGGGAAGGAGCGGCCGTCTTGAGGGTGATAAATCAGTTCCTCGCGGGGCCGCGAAAGCCTTTCGTATGATTGGACGAGCTATAATGAAGAGCGATGCATTTCATGTAGATATTCTCAGTACGTAGCCATCGTCGTCGGGAGCCAGTTGTGTAAACGCGCTCACAATCGGGACGGCCATGGTCACGACGGGTCACGACGCACGTGAGCGGTGAGTGGACCAGTGCTCGGTTTGCTCTCAACGTCCACCGGCGAATCGCGTCTGGACAGGTTTCGATGCATCTTCTTCTCCCTCCAGCAATGTGGCTATCTCACTGCGTGATATGCATGGCTGTTTCCGCTAGTCGAAAGCGCTGCGCGTATAGCGCCTGTATTTCATCCGTCATCATGGCACGAAAGACACGCGGTCGCTCATTCGACGAGCACCCGCGCGCACGATAGTACATAGGTAGTCCCCGAAGCTTCACCATGCATTTCATCTCGAAGGTGCATAATTATGGGAGGCCTTTTCGGAGATCCTACTCGGTGCGTTCGCCACATTGGGTCATGTATATATCGGATTCTAACGAGCCTGACGCCAGACTGGACGCGCGGCGACCGCACACATCATCGGAGTTCGATAGTCTCAGGTGCAGCATGGTCGATGAAACGAAATACAGCGTCCCGGTCTCGATACCAGAGCACTTGGCATCCTTCTCTGCGCATCGAGTATGCTGTGCCTCCTTGTTAGCGAGAAGCCCCGACCCATCACAAGGCTCAAGGGCAGAGAATTTATCAAGGCTTTCCTCGATATTGTGCTGGGTGCGTTGCTCTATACCGTCACTAAGCTCTCACAATTTAATACGCTTCAGGTCACTACATCGCATGGGCCAATGGCAGGATATATCATCGTGATATCAACCTCACCAACACCCTGTACAGACGCGTAGCAGGCGAGGTCTACGGTGTTCTCGACGACTTCGATCTCGCCTCAAATGATTCCCGGTCAGACGAGGACGTGGAAAGGCTTGAGCGCACTGGTACACTCCCATTCATGGCCTTGGACCTCCTCCAGGCACGTTCTCAGAACGAGACCTTGCCGCATCTTTACCGTCACGACCTAGAGGCCTTCTACTGGATGCTGATATGGACTTGCAACTGCATCTACGATGGACAAGAAGATTTAGAGGGTGAGAGGGCGGTGTTTAGACGCTGGTGGAAAGGCGATCACGCGTGGAAACTGCAATGGGAGAAAAGCGGTCTGAAAATGCGGGGCAAGTTAGTGCAGCCTTCGCAGAAGGCGCTATGGATCATAGCAAACCACTGGGTACTGGACTCTACAGAACGTGTACGCGTTGAAATTGTGCGGCTTAGCAACAGGGGGTCGCAAAAGCTTTATGAGACAGACCCCAAGGCCAGCTGGCACGCTTTCCTCAACGTTTTGAGTTCGGAGGAGCTGAGGGAGGATCTGGAGGTGGTTGGAGTTGAAGGGGAGTTTCTTTGGTCTGCTATCCAGACCTTCGTGAAGGACGCCGAGGCGTAGTAGTTTTGTCCAGTGACGACGTTGGATATCTATTTGACATGACCTGTAGCCATGATTGTACTTTTACACCCCTCGTCCACAGCCAGATCATTCCTGAGTTGGCGATTATCTCTCACTCGGCCAATGACTCCAGGCTGACATTGAGCCGTCCAATGACCAAGGGCCGCTGGGGAACTAAAGATTAAAAGGCTGCTCACAGCGCACAAATAAAATGCGAGCTGGAATTGATGTCACAATCGTGACCGTTCTTTCTCGATGTGCCTTGCGTTCAGCACCTAGCGCTTAGCTCTCAAAGTTCAACGTTCAACATCCACCGGCATGTTCGGGCCCGAACAGTCATGCCTCATATTAAACGACGAGGCATGCCCGAGTGGGCGCATACCTCACCGTTGACTTGCCGGAACGGATGCACGATCTGCCTTGACTTCATGCGCTCTACGTTATAGCGCGCGCGTATAGCACCTATCTCCCACTCGACATTCATGACATAACGAACACGCCTCGTTCAGTCGACGACGCATTGCGCGTACGGCACAGCAACCGCAAGTTTCCTAATACACCGCTTCATCCCGTTCATAAGCTCGGGATGCAGCATCGTCGACATGCTTTCTGGGTGTCTTGTTCGGTACGTTCACCGCGGCCGTATTGGGGCGTGCGTCGGAAAGATTCTGATGAGGATTGTCAGACTTTGGACGCGCGGCGACGGCACACATCATCGGAGTCTCAACCTCTATGGCCCTAGGTGCAGCGTGGTTGATCAAACGACATACAGCGTTTCAGTCTCAGGGCACTTGCAGAACCCCCCTCCCCCCTTTGCGTCTCGCGTATGCCGCGCCTCCTGTTCAGCGAGAGGCTTCGACCCATCACAGGGCTCAAGGGAGAAGAATATCTTAAGGCATTTCTCGACATTATACTAGGTGCGTTCCTTCATACCCTGAACGGACTCTCGGCGCAAACTGATATGCCCCAGGTCATCACATTGCATGGACCAATGGCGGGATATATCATTGTGATCTCAACCTTACCAATACCGTGTACAGGAAAGAGGGAGGCAAGGTCTGTGGTGTTCTCTACGACTTCGACCTCGTCTCGACCGACTTTAAGTCACACGATTACACGGAAAGGCTCGAGCGCACTGGCACGCTCCCATACATGACCTTGGACCTCCTACGGGCTCGCTACCTGAACATTTCCTCTCCGCATCTTTACCGCCACGACCTTGAGGCGTTCTACTGGATGCTGGTATGGACGTGCAGCTGCATCGTCGACGGCAAAGAAGATACGGAAGGTCAGAGGATGGAGTTCGGAACCTGGCGGAAAGGCGACTATAGGGCTTGCCACGCACGGAAGCTACAGTGGGAGGGTGGTGGTCCGTACTACTGGGAGCAATTGGTGCAGCCCTCGCAGATGGCATTATGGATTATAGCAAAACAGTGGGCAGGAGACCATATACTTCGTCAACGCATCGAAATCGTGCGACTTCGCTCCAAAGGGTTGAAGGAACCGTACGAGGCAGACCCTTCTGCAACATGTTGGGATCGTCAGCCGTAAGGAAGGGACTGAAAGCGTTGGGGAATGAAGGCGAGCTTCTTTGGACCGTTGTGGGGACGTTCTTAGATGACGCTTGCAAGTATTCTTGACACAGTATGGACGAGCTCTTGTATCTGTACATACAACCCAGTTCCTAACGTGACAACTCTTACTATAGGGAGACGGATGCCATACTGAAGTGCAGAATATATCAATTCATGGTGCACGCGAGCGAACGGCAGGCGGTTGGTGCATGGCGTCACGCCATGCACCAACAGGGATACCCGCATTGGCGTGTCCGATCGCTCCCGTATGCGCGTCTTGTTCTCCACGCTCACCATGTCCTGCATTCGGAATCGCCATAGGTTGGTCTGCGAGCAGCTTCGACCGATCACAGAGCTCGCAGGTGCCGAGTTCCTACGCATCTTTCTTGACGTTGTCGCCTGTACGTCGACACGCTCTATCCGCGGGCGGCGCAGGTGCTTAATCACTCCGCAGCTCATTACGTTGCGTATGCTAAGGAGAGCATCCTGAACATTGACATTAGTCTGAGGAACATGGCGTACGCAGAGGACAACGGCCAGCCATACGGGACCTTGATCGACCTCGACATCTCTAGCGATGGGACGTCCCAGGCTGATATCGCACCAATCATGGGAACCATCCCTTTCGTAGCCCACGAGCTGATGTATGCCGCGCAGGTCCCATTGCAAGTCGACCATCTTTACCGGCATGACCTTGAGTCCTTCTACTGGATCCTCGTCTGGGTTTGCAACTGCAGAAATGGCACTGAGCGCGTCGAGCTGCGTGACGAGTTTCGCGCCTGGTCAAATCGAGAGACTTGCCATCTCGCAAGGTCGTACTACGAGACCCGACTCCCGACATGGAAGTACAGGCTTGTGCAGCCATCGCAAAGGGAGTTGTGGACGATCGCGCAACATTGGTTGCAAGAGCTATATGTCCACGTACGAGTCCCGGTCCAGGGCGCAATGATGCGTGGGGACATGGTTGGCTCATTCGGGTTTGCAGCGGAAGCGTCCGATACCTGGCGATAGTTCTGCGGTGTGCTCGAGGCCGATGACCTAGAGAGGGAGCTCAGTGCACAAGGGGAAAGGGGCCGGGAGCTCTTGGCCGCCGTGCGGAAGTTCGTGGTCGATGGGCGGCAGACTCACACCCGATGAGGAAGTATGTCATATTAGGAAAGGAAAGCATTACATTACATGACGAACACGAAAGCAAGAGCGATGCAGTATGTGGATAATGGACAGAATGAACGACAGGTGACCAATATGAATTCCGCGAAACCAAATGATCGGCCAACTCAAATAAATACCACCTCTCTGGGCGCCTACAGCTTGCCG
Source organism: Peniophora sp. CBMAI 1063 (assembly GCA_900536885.1). Taxonomy (NCBI): domain Eukaryota; kingdom Fungi; phylum Basidiomycota; class Agaricomycetes; order Russulales; family Peniophoraceae; genus Peniophora; species Peniophora sp. CBMAI 1063. Next base: position 53,020 of record UWZB01000335.1, on the reverse strand, counting down.
AGTGCACGTAGCTGCGCACGCAGCTTGCCGTTCTCGGTCTGTACAGCATTGAGCTCATCGAGCAACGCGAACTGCTGGCTCTGTTGCGTCTCTCCCGCACCGCGGAGATCATCCCGTTCTCGTTGTGCATCTGCAGCTTCTTGTGCGAGCGCGAGAACACGCGCGCTCAGCGCGGCGTTCGCCTCCGTGAGCTCCGCGACAGTACTAGCCTGCTCGCCCGCATTCGTCTCGACCTCGCGCAGCTTCTCGATGGCAGCTTCCGATTCGCTGAGTTCCTGCTCCAACCTCGCAATCGCCGCTTTATATTCGCCCTCGCGCGTCTCGAGCACCTTGACCTGCCCTTGGTACACTCCGAGTGCCGAGCCGGAGTCCTGCGCGAGCTTCTGTGCGCGGTCGGCGTTCTTCCGGAGCATATCGTGCGCCTGCGCAAAACGCAAGAGACGCTCGATCAGAGCGCGGTCGTCCGTGACGAGTGCGCGGACGCGCGAGGCAAGCGCTTCGACGCTGAAGTTGCCGGGACTGCCTTCGTCGGCACCTGCCGTACCTGCGCGCGGCGAGTAGAGGCCCTTCAGCGTGCGCACGTCGGCGTCCGAGATGCTCGGGCTGCCTGGGTGGCCTTTCGCAGCACCACCCACGCGCGGCGATGTCGGTGTGCTTGTGCCGGCACGGAAGCGCGGGCCGAGTTTCGCTGCGCGGGTCTCGGCCGAGGGCAGCATCGCCCAGAGCGGCTGGAGGATTGCGACGATGCGCTCGGCGTCTGTCGCGAAGGAGAGAGGTTGGTCGGGGCGGACTTCGGTCGGTGTGGATGGTACGCCTTCCTGCACGCCATTAAGTCAGTTTAGAACGAAACCATGAACCGTTCAAGATAGCTTACCTCAAGCTTGGCTTCGAGCCCCTTGAGCTCCGTGCGTGCCGCCTCCAGCTCAGCCGCAAGCACCGCGCTCTTCTCAGCCTCTGTTGCCAACTTGGCCTCCCATTCCTTGACCTCCTCTGGGCTTGCGCCAGTACCTGACGCAATGTGGCGATCGAGAGCATCGGCGTAAGCCGCAATTGAGTTGTCGCGCGCGAACAGCGGTACCTTGTGCGTGTCGATGATATTGCGAAGCGCCGCGCGCGCATCGTCGAGTTCCGCTGCGTGTGCATCAAGCAGCTGTTCGCGCTCCAGCTCCCATGCCTCGCGGCCGCCCTCAAGCGCGTCACGTTCTTGAGACCAGCTCGCGCGCTCGATGGTCAGTTCTGCCACCTGCTCTTCGAGTGTACCCCGCCGGGCTTCCCACTCCGCGCGCTCCTTCTCCATAGCCGCTTTCTCCTCTGCCCGTAGACGTCGCTCTTCCGCCAGTTCAAGTGCGACTGCGGCAGCAGCGCCACTCGAGGCTTCTCCAGCAGCGGCCTCTAACGCTTGCCGCTCTCCCGACCATCCCTGTTTCTCTGCCTCCCATGCGGCACGCTCGGCTGCGAACTTCGCTCTCTCAGCATCCCAAGCGGCCTGATCCTGCGCTGCGTCGCCCGAACGAGTCAACAACTGCGATCGTTCCTCCTCTAACTTCGTTCGTTCATCCTCCCACGCCGCCCTCTCCTCGTCGATTCTCGCGCGCTCTTCATCCCGCGCCGCCAACTCCTCATCAACTCTCGCGCGCTCATCATCCCATTGAGCCCTCTCATCGTCCCACGCCACCCGCTGATCCTCCCACTCGTCCCGCTCCCTCAACACCGCCGCGCGCTCTTCCTCCCAACTCGCCCTCTCCTCCTCGATCGCTGCAAGATCATCTCGTGCGCGATTCAGCTCGTCCACGATCAATCGCATCTCCTCGCGCGTTTGTGTCAATTCTGCTGCTGCAGACTCCAGCGCCGCGAGTTCTTGCGCGCTAGGTCCCTTGCGTGGCGCTTTGGGCGCAACGGCCTTTTCATGTCCGGCGAAGAGATGTGGGCCGTCGAATCGCAGTTGGGCATTACTGCTCGCGTTACTACTCGGGCTCATCAGCGGACTCGCCGCTCCCCCCAGATGAAGTCCAAGCCCAGCAGCATCCAACGCATCGGGATTAGCCGCAGCCTCAAGCTCGCGAACAGTCGCTCCCAGTACAGCCGCCTGATGCTGTACAATCCTGACACCGAGATCGCCCGCGGCCTCCTTCAATTTCCAGAGCGCGCGCTGCGCCGCGTCGACGCGTGCTTCGGCGGCAGAGAGTGTTGTTCCGGATGTTAGTGGTAGTTGGCCGGTTGTTGAGGCGTTGAGGCGCGAGAGGTTTTGGGCTGCTGCTAGCATCTTGGTCTCGCGGGCCAATGTTCGTTGGGCGGCTGCTAGGCGGGGTTGGAGGAGGTCGCGCTCCTACACATGAAACGGTAGTCAGTGATCTGTTCGGTACAATTGCCCAAAGCGCATGCAAGAGCAATACAATATCCCAAGGCCATTAAACTCTAGCGCCACTCGAAGCGAGCTTCGTCAAGCGAAGCGAATACGCCTTCCAGAAGGGTAATATGAATTACTCCATCGATACGCCGACATAGATCAGGCTGTCGCTATGCAAGACACTGTCGCCCAAACTGGCAACTGTATCGCCGAGGGCAATACTCCCGCCACATCCACCTTGACCTCGAAAGTAAAGGCACACACCTTCTTGAGTTCGTCCAGTTCCTCGGCGTCTAAGACAGCATAATCCCGCGCGTCGACGACAGCTTCGCTCGCGAGCAAGCTCATCAACAGCGCATCCCGTGTCTGCGCCGGTGTCCGTGAACGCGAGGGTCCCGCTCCTGGGCTTGACAACGCGAGATGGCTGTTCCCATTAGCCGTCGCGCCGTTGAGCTTCAAGCCAAGCCCATTACTGCTGCCTCCATTAACGCTCCCTCCGCCGTTCAAGCTTCCAATGGGGCTCCCCAGACTATAATCAGATGATGGCGACTTTGGCTTGCTGCGAATAGTAAGACCCGGTGTGGAGGGTTGAGGCATGGGCAGGGCATCAGAGTCGAGGTAGTCGTCAGAGGATGTGGCGGATGCCGGTGGTGTTATACCGCCCAGAAAGCGCCGAACGCCGTTCATCGCGACAGACGCGAAATATGGAGGAGGCGCAAAGAGCGAGGAGTGATGGTGGTGTAGTTGTGAGTTCTGGGAACCGAAGGCGCGTGGGATCACCGCCGCGCCCGGGCTGCGATTCGGGCTTGCTTCGCACTGCCATCTACGTACTTTGAGTGCCCATTACACTACTATGCATACAAGTTTGACTTGCTCTGTATATGACATAACCGCCGGATCCTGCTCGTTTGACTCACATGAGGGATGGGCAGTTGTGACGTGAACGACAATAAGGACATGCATGGCACGCGGCTATCGAGAAGTTGAGGTTAAGGTTACTCGCGCCGCGGCATACCAAGTAGTGCACGTATCTTCAAATGTAGTATCTTGGTGAATGTGTACGGCTAGTGCGCGGGATGCTACTACTTACATAATGTAGAGAACACCGACGGCAATTTCCGAGCGAATGAGCTTCGTTGCGGTGCGGCGGTCGGCGGCACAGACCTGTTTTTGAACCACCATCATGACCCCAGCCTCCAAGAACTGTTCGTCTACGTACCGCCTGCACGCAACGTCGATAGCTATAGCCGTTGACTACCCGGTTCTTTCAGTACCGAGAGGGAGTCGTCTGATCTGTCTCCCCACTGGGTGGACCCCGTGGCATCGGTGTATGTAGGAGCGCTCGACGCGCTCGATGGAGAATGGCAATCGCTTCGACTTCTTTGTTTCGACCTGACGTCTGCGCACAAGACGCATTGACCTTAAATCCGTCACTCCGGACTCGATTCGAGAGACTCGGCAATTGCGACGCCCTCACGCCGTCATCGTTTCCCAAGGAAGAGGCCTATTTCACGAGCATGTTCTTGTCATCCTGGCTCGGAACGAGCCAGTGGTCACGTCGGACTTATGAATTGCCGACAAGTGCCACCACATCCTCGTACAGACTCCCTGCCTGTGGACTCTACGGTTTGCCCATCCTTTGAAGACATGATAGCCCATACACGTTGTCGGATACCAACGCTCAACTGTGAGTAGTCTGATTATGGTTCATATAAGCTCGGCTCAACTTTCTAAGGGTGATGTTTCCGATTCGAACCTGGATGCTATAGATCCCACACGTCTCCAAGAGAACTTCCGGCGATCCCAACACGAGGCTTTCTTCGTTCGCGTGTGTAGTAACCTCCGATGCTATGCCTCGCTTATGACCCCCATGCTATCACGGCAACTCCGGCTCTTCCAAGAGAACGATATAAGGACCGGTAACCCTTCCCCGAAGACTCTATTCTTCAGCTCACCATGTCCATCCCACTCACCATCGCCGCTCTTCTCGCTGCGATCGCCCTTGCGGCGCTGCAACCACTCTTTCGTCGTCTTTGGAGACAGCGATCCCTCAGCAAGATTCCGGGTCCTACAAACAACTCCTTCATAACCGGTACGTTCAAAAAATGCTCGGGCAATGCGTGCGCAGCTCACTTTTGCCGTCATCTCAGGCAACTTCCCACAGATCTTCCGTCCGGAGGGTATACCCTTCCAGGACCACCTTTTCTCAACATACGGCTCGCTCTTCAGGATCAATGGATATCTTGGGGTACGTTCTCCTGGCGAGAACGTCTGCGCAAGTCTGACCTCGCATAGGAACATATGCTCGTGACCTCTGACCTGGATGCACTGCATCATGTCATCGTCAAGCACGTCGACATCTTCGATAGTGCAGAGTACTTCCTGATGTAGGCCACTCCTCCAGCTTCATGTTGCGCCTTCCTAAGACTTTTCGCATAGGACCCTCGACATGGTCTTCGGCCGGGGTCTCTTGGCCGCTCCGATCAAAGGTCTGTACTCTTCGTTGGGCAATAGGCGATCTGTATCGCTTAAACCACTCCTTAGGCGACGTGCACCGCAAACACCGCAAGCTTCTGAACAGCGCCTTCAATATCTCTCATATGCGTAGACTGGTCCCGCTCTTCAACGCCCTGTCCAAGCAGGTGCGCGAGATCATGATGGCGGACATCAAGCGCACCGGACGCACTGAGACGGATGCGCTGGACTACATGGGTAGAGTTGCTCTTGTGAGTATCCACCTTTGGTTCATTGGGGACTAGCTGACATCCTACTTTAAGGAACTTATCAGCCAAGGAGGGTTCGGTCACTCATTCGGTGCTCTAAATGGGGGCGACGACATACTAATTCGGTCCCTCAAGCGTTTTGCGTAAGACACATGCCACTTTTACACTCCTTGTGCGCTGACTAATACGCTTCTACAGGCCGTCCAGCGCAGCCCTCCACAAGTTTCGGCCTCTTCTTCCCACTTTAAGACGCCTCTTCCCGCCTTGGCTCCTCCGCCGCGCAGGCGAAATGATCCCCTTCGACGCGCTTCATGAAGTCTTCGGCGTTGCGGATACCCTCGATCAGTTCTCGACGGCGGTGTGGACCGAGAAGAAGCAAGCGCATGCTGAAGGCAAAGTCTCCAGTAGCGCACTACTAGGTCAAGGACGCGACATCCTAAGCCTTCTTCGTACGTGTCTCTATCCTGTGCGCCGACTTGATCCGCTCATGTACCGCTCTGTGTGTAGTGGAGGAAAACGACAAGACCCTCGAACAAGACAAGCTGCCCGAGAACGAGCTCAAAGGTGTGTTGCTTGATTTAGTCTTCAATTCTCACGGGCGGTGCTCAACGAATCACAACAGCACAAATCAACACCTTCCTATTTGCCGGATCAGACACGACTAGCAACGCTCTATCGCGCATCTTGCATACGCTTGCGATTCATCCGGAGGCCCAAGAGAAACTCAGGCAGGAACTGCTCGAAGTCGGCGCGCCTCATGGGGATCTCGGCTATGATATTCTCGACAAGCTTCCATACCTCGACGCCGTATGTCGCGAGTCACTGCGCCTCTTCGCACCGGTCAGGTTCTTGCAGCGCGTGTACGTGCCCTCTCTGTACGCTCGAATCAGCAGATGTTGATGGTGCCCGATGCCCGCATAGCGCGCGCGAGGACCACGTCCTTCCTCTCCGCGAGCCCATCGCCGACACGAACGGGAAGATGATGACGGAAGTCTTTGTCCCCAAAGGCACTTTGGTCTTGTGCGCTCTTGCGGAGGTCAACCGCTCGAAGGCCATCTGGGGAGAGGATGCTTTGGAGTGGAAGCCCGAGCGTTGGCTCAACCCGCTGCCGGAGACTGTGGCTAGCGCTCGGGTCCCGGGCGTGTACTCTAACGTGCTTACTTTTGCGGGAGGTTCTCGGGCTTGCATGTACGCTATCGACCCTATCCTTACTGTGTGCGCATATGCTGATCCAATCCTCTAGTGGCTTCAAGTTCTCGCTCTTGGAGATGAGTGAGTGTCTCGTTTCCACGGTACAAAATTGAGTGCATGCTGATCCAACATCGCAGAATCCGTACTTGCGCAGTTCATTCCCTCGTTCAAGTTCGAGGTATCTGAGAAGTACCCGATCGTATGGCGCTACGGTGGTCTAGTTACTCCGGGCGTGGGGACACTAGAGAGCCGCAAGGCGGAGCTACCTCTTCGCGTGACGTGCCTGTAGTAGACGGTTGAAGGCATTGATTCGATGGAACTTCATTTGAGCGATGGCGAGTATTAGGGTAGGATTCATAGTGTGTGCTCGATATATGCTCCAATCGACGATTGCTATTCATGCTTTGGGCTCGGGCTGCACGTCAACCCGGGCCCGCTGATGACTATCGTATTCAGAGTGAACAAACTGATAGAATTACATGGAGCTAATCTTTATCCTTCGCATACTGATGAGATACTCGCTACTTTTGACAGCGCCTGTCAATTACTTTATCCACATACACCGAAACCGTTTTCAGAAATTGATTTTCGACAACGATAGGCAAGACCCTACGACCATTCTCCACCTGGCCCCCGAGGAGTTCAAGCACTTTCAGGGGCTGTCCAGAAGCCACGCGTCCGTGCGCGTACGCGATGATAATGTCCCAAATGATAGACAGGTTTCTGAAGCTGTGTGACTGCCAACCAAAGACCAAGGTGGCCTCGATGGGCGCTTGCGTTGGCGGATCATTGTCAAACAAAGTTGACACGACGACATCCAGGTAGACGGTCGTCACGTTTTGAAAGTTGTCGAGAAACGCTGCAAGCTCGCTCGGGGGCCGTAGTAGCACATCAAAACGAAGATCCAGGATGTGGATGTTCGTAGTTTCAACGAAGCGGGGTAGTGAACCCATGATATAGGAGACGTGGAACGTGTCGTCCCATCTTATCTGTCCACCATTCGGGAGTCCTTTTTCCGTGATTGGAACTTCCGCAGGTGAGACATCAAGGTGGACGAAGTTATCGGAGAGTGTTAACGTGAGTTTGTCGTAGTCCGGGCGACGCAAGTGCGACACGGTGGAGTATAAAGCCGCGGCGACATCGATCATGACCAGGCTCACAATCAAACAAAGGTTTGTATCGTCTGGTACATTGAGCTTTGACCAAAATGATCCCCACTCTTCTGGTTGCGTGATATCTAGCACCGCGGTCCGTAGACGGGCTAGTTTTACCGGTTCTTGAGATGTCGCTGGTTCGTCTAAATCGCCGTCTATGAAGCAGAAGATCCGCTTGAGCAGGAGTTCCTCGAGAAGGGGTGTGCCGCGCAGGACGTTCAGAATGGGGTGAAACGACGAGAACGATATCTTCGCAGAACTGAGAGAGATCTCGAGTGTGCGAAGCATGGTCATAGTCGTAGGGAAGAGCGGCATCGCGCGGCCGTTCACAACGGCTTCCCTCAGGTTCGGAGCGTTGATGAACAATCGCTTCTGAGAGTAGACGTGTGGTTGGTATATGGCCAGACTGAATAATTTCGGTAGCGAGGTATGACTGAGGTGCGCCCTCCAGTCCACATCCCGGGGAGATCCAACTGGATGGAGCAGCTTCAGGCTCGCCGCTCGATCCAAGTGTTGAATAGCGAAGTCGATCTTGCCTCGATGTTTGTACCAGTAAGGGTCATATTTCTCACGCACGGGAGCATGCCAGTCGATACGGGGCATCCCAAAGTGCAAAGGCAGTTGACGGGAGCGTTCCAGGAGGGTGTCCATTGCCGAAGTCGCGGGGAAGGCAAGGACGACGCGACTCCATAATGATGGGCTCTCTAGGCATATCCTGCGCAGGCGGCGATTGACATGCGACAGATAAACCCAGCCGAGACAGAATTCCGGTTTGGGAAACTTCTTGCGTTCGTAACTGGAGACGGGATTGTGGAA
>UWZB01000335.1:22239-36509 GCA_900536885.1 Peniophora sp. CBMAI 1063 | reverse complement strand
ACCATAATACACGGACTTGATGACGACTCCCACTGTATAGCCTGTGTACTTACGCGCTTCACGACGAATGAAAGAGCAACAGGTGGCTCTTATAAATATATCTCGAGAGCCCGCATCTCGAGCGTCCCCTGAGCAGCATGATACAAAGGAATCGTACAACAACGGGCACCTGAACCGCTCCCATCTATCCCTAGCAATGTTCCCCCAACCACAAGTCATCTACCAGCTCTCATCGGCCCTTCCCCATGCGGACGTCTCCCTAGTCAAAGACGAAGATCTGGCACCAGCATGCCTCCTCCCGACGACGCCAGGCCCACTCTCAAAGGCTGTATGCCACGGCAAGGCCGCATCGACAGGATCGATCGTATGCCTCCACCTAGCCGTGGCTCTGGAAGCAGGTCCTGTTTCGAGGCCGGGTATCGGTTCGTCTACAGATGGCAGGGCCGGTGCGTCACCGTCGGTGGGCGAGCCAATAGACGGTAGCGGGGACCATGCCGTATATTCCTCCGGCAATTCGGATGTCCAACCGTCGTTTCGCCTGACGTTGTTCTGAAACCCTCTCCGCGTAACCCTCGCACCGAGCGCCGGCTCTTCGTGGTCATGCTCGTGTTCATCACTTCTCGGGAAAGCTGTTGTTCTGCGTGCTGGGCCGGGGAGCTCGGAGAGATCGGAGGAGGAACGGAATGTGCCTCTTGAGCGGGCTAGGAAGCGAGGGCGAGCCGACGAGGTGTTTATGCTAGGGAGAGCGTGATGTAAGGGCGGCGCAGGCACAGGTGGCGGAGGTGTTGGGTAAGGCAAGTCCGGTCGAGATCGGCGGATATGGTCGCGCAGAGAGGAGGGTCTTGCTGTTATGGAGGAGGTGAGCATAATTCAAGAGAAAGAAGTAGAATAGACACATACTCGGAACAGAGCCCATTGCGTCCCAAATCTCAGAGTTTAAGCGTGCACCCTCGACAGCACCCACAGGGTCGAGCGCAGAATCTGTGCTATCCCCGTCCTCGTCCACAGCCAAGTCATCAGGAGATGGGACGGCAAGATATTCGTTCATGCTGAAGCCTCGGCGATATAAAGCTGATGATGGAGGTGGCCCAACGCGCGTGGGTCGCGGACGGTAGACTCGGCTGGGCGCGGCGAGCATCCGGAGTCCCCTGGAAGTCACGTCGGATATCAGGCGCTTATCTTCGGCATTTTGACGTGCGCGACGAGTTGATACTTCCTATAGCAGAGTGGATTTGTTAGAGGAGTCTAGGAGACGCGTCGAAAAATATATGAGACATACCTGGACTAGCACGTCCACCAGAGATGTCGTGAACGAATCTCCCGCGTCCAGCTCCTCCACGAACTGTTTGTAGGAGATAGTATGTCCAGCACGGTCTTCGAGTTCAGCCCTTCGGATTGAGCCGGTACTGAAAGAGACACAGAAGCGTCAGGATATGGGTGGCGAGATAAGTAGTGTGGTGGCGGACGCACACTAGGCTTTTGATTTTGGAACCGAGGACGTCGTCGTAATGTTGTGATGTCCTTTGACATTTCAGTACATCTTTCCAGAGGTATGCGAGGGTATAAAGCACCATTTGCCCATTGTGAATGTATGAAAGGGGGATGAGTGTATTGGAAGAAGGCAGGAAGTGATCCCGCGCGCCGAGTGTGGATGGCCTGGGAGCGCGTTGATGATATTTGGCCGTATTTGTCATCGAGGGTGCGTGATCAACAAAGGCGTTATTCGCTCTTGTCACGGGCAGCCATGGTCAGTACGTATAGGAGGAGCGGTCTACCTATACGCGTCATACATAGTCGATACGTACGACTCGTAGCGATACGTAGTGGATAAGAGGTACTGTCCCGTGAGATATGACGATACGGATTTTCTTGTGCCAAGTGACGGCCTCGTCGCCACTCGCAGCCGAACGTGCAACGCGCGCTATCGATCTAGCGACTCTCACATGAGACATGGGAGAGGCAGTACGGATCGTATATCTATACCGATGTATGCCACGAGCAAGCCAACATATATGTATGTGCTACGTTGAATGTACTGGACTTGTAATGACTGCTGCTGTACATGGCGACGCACGCGTTCGCCTGGAGACGAAAGTGATCATGGCTCTTAACCCGAACCATCACCACAGGCGGAAACGCCTCCTGCCCTCATACATCACCTCATAGGTCTTATTCGGACCGTATGGCCTCAGAAGAACCTAATCGTCTTCCTCCTCCAACAGCAGTTCCCAATTACCGCGCAGTAATCATGAAACCCGCCGTGCAACTTCCCGATCACAACCTACACGAATCGCCGCACACGCGCGGTATAACCATACACGGCTGGACCATCAACGCCACGACAAAGCCGATCTCCAGCGCATCCGAGCTCGATGCTTTACAGAGTTCGCTGGGAGGTTTGCCGTTGCCGGAGATGACGTTCGGGAGCAATGCGTTGGAGCTGGTGCATGGACCTAGCGGGTGGAAATATGTGTTTGAAACGGAGGGCGCGCTAAGAGGCGTGAAGAATGGCGAGTTGGGCGAGGGCGATGGAGGTGTGAAGGTCGGTTATGCGGATGAGTGGTTGAAGAGCAGGTACGTTCGTGTGCTTGAGCTGAAATATCGGCGTTAATCGGCGTGTTGTAGGACAGTGCCCGACTCTTCAATCCCGTTGCCCAAAACAGAACCTACGAAACCGTATGACTGGACATACACCACCACATACGCAGGTCGTTCAGACTCCGAAGAGCCAGCAACGGAATGGCTACCTCAGGATCCTATGACGAGCAACTATGGCATTCCTATAGCAGAGCTCACGCGTCCGGATCCGATCCTGTTCTATGCTGAGATTCCATTGTATGAGGACGAGCTGCACGATAACGGCGCGTCGAGCTATCTGGTCAGGATTGTGCGTTGTCTTCCTGATCGCTTTCGACGGTGCTGTGAGCTGATGCACGGCGTACAATAGCGCGTCATGCCAACGTGCATCTTCATACTCGCTCGTGCAACACTACGAGTTGACAACGTATTGTTCCGCGTGCATGATACGAGGATCTACCACTCCTTTGCATCGGCGCCACCCGCCATCGTACGCGAAACGAGCGGCTGGGAGGCACCATATGCTCATGTAGCACAAGTACGCCGCCCCACTCCACCTATGTCCCCTCTGAAGTACTGACTGGGTATGACCTTATCCGCAGCGTCTGCCCAAACGAGATGACAAGACGCCTCTGACAGACCCCAACTTCATCGGCAAAGTGCTCGCGGATATGCCCAAGGAATCGACGCAGATCGCCGGTGCGGGCACGAAATGGCGTGGACTAGGGACGAAGCTCGAGGTCGCGATGCTGCCGCAGTCTCAATCATCATAAACCTGTGATAACTGTAGTGCTGAACACAGAAATCAAAATGTACTCTATCTAGATGTTCTCGGACGCATCGTCTGTCGTCATAGCGCGAAAACCATCGTCGGTCAGTTCAGTAATGTTTGTGGCACACCGGACGGCGTCTCAGGAGCAAGCTGTGTATCCTGGTCGCTGCGCGCTCTGCGCTCTTGATTGGCCAAGATACACGTACTGTCTATGCTGGACGTGATGGCTGGACGAAGTGGAAAGAACGGCGTACATGATCTCCACGGCCTGGTATAAAGTCAAAAGTGAAGAGCCTACAATAAGTAGGTTGTGAGCACTTGACTGCACGGAGAAAAATGGATGAACCAGTAAATTGACGACAGTGGGATTCGAACCCACGCCCTTTCGGACTAGATAGGTGAAACAACCTGATTCTAGCGCCTTAGACCGCTCGGCCATATCGCCATTAACGTGTGTAGGCTTTGAATTAATTCCAGTGATCTTAGTATGCCTGAGGAATCATGATCGTCGCATGCATATTTCACTCCACGCTCTTCCGTACCATGACTGTCGGCTTCCTCGACCTCAATGAAGATGTCCTACGCGCTATTACTGAGGCAGCCGCCCTTGTACACCGCCCGCACTGGGGGTTTGCTGGGTGCCATCCCACTCACGACTGGGTGCCGCCTGCACTCTCTAAGTCAAAGGCCGACTTGGACGAGGACTTCTATCCCGACAAGCGCTTCTGTCTCGGATGGATTTACCTATCGCACGTCAATAGACGGTTGAGAGCCGTCGTTCTCGACTGTCCCGCCTTATGGGCTAGTAGCACCCTGGCTTTACCGTCGCGCGATAGTGACGAGGAGATACTCTCTCGTTCGCGCAAGATGCCTCTTCAGATCCGTATCCCCGCGGAACGCTGGCGCACTCGGGATGATAGACGCCGGGCGATTCGCGCTAGGGCACCGTTTGCATCCATGGTCATGGGGGACGCAGATATTATAGACGTCAGAGAATACAGCGGGTTGAATTGGATGAACCTCTTTGACGAGCACCCTACATTGCGGCACCTCGCATTGGACCAACGAGACTCAACGCGCATCCGCATGGACATCAACGCTCCAAACTTGGTCAGCTTGGTCTTGCACGGAGCGATACCCGTCTTTCCTACTGCTTTGTCGTCTCTTAGGGAGCTCGACATCAGGGGCTGTCATGAGGTGCCTTCTGTACCATGCGAACCTTGTGGCGTGACGTTGTTGCGCGCCCTCGATCGTACTCCTGTACTCGAGAGGTTGATACTCGTCCTCGATTCCATCCACAACCTCGCGCCAGGGCACAACGGCAACGTCCCCAAACTGCCGATATCGCTGCCTTACGTGCGTGAAGCATCTATCCGTTTCACGGGAAAAGGCACTCGCCATTCTTCCCTAGTGAATCCATGGACATACGTCAAAGCGCCAGATTGTGCCGCTGTATCTCTCGTATATGGGACGCAGATGGTTGACTGGGCCAGTGTGCTTCCCACCACTGCACACCAGTTGTTTTCAAACGTGCACGATCGAGTCAGTCTTACGGTTGCCAAACGCATCATAGTATCGGCCAATCACGGAGAATCCGAACGAGGCCATTTGGGTGTCCGCTTCCAACAGGACGCCAGCCTTACCAGTTACGAGCTGATTGCTCTATTGCCCACGTACCTGCAGGTCGAATCCATCAAATCCGCTCATCTGATACTGAAAGATCGCACTTGCCACTTTCACGTTCGAAGCACACTACGACATTGTCTTGCAGCATTGACCGGCGTGTCCACTATCACGATGGAGACGGGCAGTGACACGATAGAGCAGATGTGCGGGCTTCTGGACGAGATCACCTTAACTGGGTGCAACCTTCCATCGCTGCATACCCTCGACATTCGTGTTTCGCGGGACAACGAGAAGGCAATAGAGGCCAGGAACGTGCCCCTTCTATGGCAAGCGACGATTTCGCTCTTAACATCGTCAGCGGAGCGGCACAATACGCGAGTGTCGCGCTTGATCTTATCGGGAAACTGGCAGATCGGCGGGGAGGATCAGGAGGCGCTTGGACTCGTAGATGCAGAGATGAAGAAGTTTGCAATTGCGTGCGTTGGCGAGGTTGTAGATGCACGGGACGGGTGATGTACTCATATTATTCAAATCGACATGTCATTCGACAATACAATACTCAGGATCGCGGTAGTAGTCTACATTGCACATAGATGATCTATACCAAGGGAGTCTTACTCAGGACTATTGTCTCAACGAACGCCAGAAAGGCATTTTCATCATCCAGGTACATGTTCAGAATCTTCTTGCGCTCTTTGCCCTTTTGCTTGCTGCTGAGCGCCTGGTTCTTGAAACGGACGAAGGCGGTATGAGCAGATTCCCTAAGGGTCCATTAATAAGACAAGCAGGACTGTAGCCGCGCACATCAAACTCACAGATGATTCAGCAATTGATGTCGGTTTCGATGCATCACACAGCCAGGGCGCACATCTCTGCCGGAGAGACCAAGTGGGCACTGTAAAGGCTTTGTTGGGTCCTTCATAGAGCGTGATATGTTTGATCTCTGCAGGCTCAAATAACGATTGGCGGTCTTGGTAAGCTGTTCGTCATCACCAGTATTCGGACGTTTACAAGGCACAAGGGATTTTGTAGGCTTTTGTGGCACAGGAGGTCGTGGGGCTGAACTGGTAGCGACCGGCTGTCTTCTTGGAATAAGGGGTGAGCGATCCAGTACTGGTGATATGTGTGCCTCTGGGATTTCTCCCGGCTCAAGGTCATCGTTGTACTCCGTATCAGCATCGGGACGAACATCATCAAGGTTGTCGTTGAGAGAATGACTGTCTAATGACGGGTCAATCACAGGTGTAGAACGTGAGACTGAGACTGAAGGGGAGGCAGAAGAGGGAGGAATGTCGGGACCAGATGATGCAGGGTACAAAGGATGTTTGGCTTTACTCGTTGCTGTCGTGAGGTGTCAGTGGCAGACTTCGCTACTGGCATAGGGACGGCCGATGTCACTCACGAAGCAGAGACCACCATTGATCCTCGCCCAGATCTCCCCAGTTCCCCAATAATTCCAAGTTCTCCAATGAAGGCATCTCAAATGCCCCAATTTCTTTCACGAAGCGCTCTATATCGAGGTCGGGGTCAGGCCCTGTGGGCTTCTTAGGCTTGCAGCGGGCAACCATCTGAGTAAGTGCGTAGATGAAAGTTAAGCGCGGGAGGTTATGCTCTCGGCGCATAGTGCGTGCATTCCACTGCATGCAGTCGTATATCAGTACGGATGCAGAAGTGAAGCTGATCCAGCTACGCACAATTTCTACAATGAAAGCCTTCGCGTACTCTACCTGCGAGGACTCGGGAGCTCCCTTCAGCGCGCGTAGAGCAGCACCCACACGCGCCACAGCTCGAGAATAACCTTCCATTCAGTCCGTCCCGTGAGGGTGGCTATGGTGAGGATGGCAAGAGACACTCGGGATGCGATAACACGAGTTGGAGGCGAGAGAGAAAGACGCGAACGGGCCAAGCCACAACCGTGACATGGGCCATACGGCGCTAGCCGTTGCGTGTGACACCGACCGAGGCAAGGCCGAGGCGTGGTCGCAGCAAGCTCTGTTTTCGACCACCATCACCACGCCCTTTGCTTCACGGCACGAATTGCAGTACCCAAACGCACTCTATCGTAAATGAACTCAATGCGCATGCGTCCTTCGTACTCGGACGATACGCATGGTTATATGACCTTGGCCAAATACTGATTGGGATTGTTGAATGCTGAATGATATGCGAAGAGTATGATTCCCTTCCGGCTATGAATGAGAGCTTGCTACACTAGGGGCGCTGGACTTATGACTGTGTCTTCTAAGAGCTTCAAGAAAGCAACATCGTCGTCTGGGTGCGTCTTGAGAATCCGCATTCGCAGGATGCACAGGTCCTTCTTTGATGTACCCTGGTGTCTGAAACGAACATAAGCAGCATGTACGGCCTCCCTAGTACAATTTGTAAGCATTGTGTCATACCAATCAACAGAACATTGAGGGCTCACAGATGGTTGAGAAGCTGCTGTCGATCCCAATCATCCTTGCAACGACGGTGTACGTGCCTGCCGGAGCGACCAATCGGACATTGGAATACCTTCCTTAGTATGACTCCTGGTACTCCATCTCGAATCGGACGCGCCACCCGATTTGCGGGGCGCGATTTTGGACGGTAAGTCTGAGACGCAGTCACACTCTTCTTGTTTTCTGCTGTTGTAGGTCTGAGTCCATGAGTTACGATTCTTTGTGGTTTAGTTGGCTGATGAACCACAGGGTAGATTTCCGCATCCCTTCGCTCTAGGTAGAGCATCGTGCATTAGACATAGTTGAGCATGCACTGTCGGAGAACGGTGAACTCACGGGGTTCCGTTTCAAGTCCTCCTTGTTCTCCTCGTTTGTATTCAAGTAGATACTCGACATCGGACACGATAGGCCTCGAATGCGAGGGGATGTGTGGCACTTTATAGTGATGCATGGCATCTACACCAGGCATAGCATCCGGATATTTCGATATCCAAGCACAGGGAATGGAAGCCGTAGTCTTGGATGGCACTGTGGACGCTGCCATCTCCGTATCTCTGTCATTCTCTTTTCCCTTGGCGACACACATCGTCTCACTACGACCCTCAGCCAGGCGATCGTTGTTACACCGACTATTGGGTTGAGCGACAACAGGCAACACGGGTAGACAAGCATTGAGAGTATGAACACTTTTGCTCTCAAATAGGGTAGACCTATCGTCCCTTTGAGCTCTTCTTTTTGCTGAAAGGGATTAACATATGAGAATCAGATGCGGTAGTGTATAACGCGACGAAAGCACGAGTCACTCACGAAGATATCGCCACCATTGATCGGCGCCCAAATTCTCATGATACTCTTTTGCCGGAGAAACATCGAAGTCCCTCATCTCAGTCACGAAAGCCTCAACGTCTAGATCAGAGTCGGCACCCGGAGCCGGTTTGCAGCGGGCTACCATCTGCGCCAGCGCAAGCATGAAAGGTGAACGAGGGATCTTATGCTCCCTCCGCACAGTACGCGCATCCCACTGTGAGCTGTATCAACGATGATGAGATCGTGGGTTGTGAGCTGTCACTCACGAGCTCGGCTATAAATATTTTCGCGTATTCCACTTGGGAGGACTCCGGAGCGTCCTTCAACGCCCGAAGAGCGGTATCGACACGAGCTATTGCACGGCTATAGAGTTCCATGATCCGTAAAGCGCAAAGGTTGCGATGAGCCCAGGTACCCACAGGTATTCGGCGTGGCCTGATGCGCTGGATGCGGTCGGAGGAGACACGGACTGAATCACGGCCACGGCCGTACGGTCACTCGTGACACGGTTGCGTCACGCGGTCAGGACTCCTGCAGAAGGTCCTGGCTAGTGAGGTCCTGTAAGAAGTACGCTGCAATCCAGAGACTCACATAGCAGCAGGTCCTTTGCTGGCGCATGTCTTTGGAGTACAATAAAACTTGAGCGGTCACTTTTGTGCCCGAATGCCGCGCAGTAAAGGACGACGGAGTGTACTGCCAATCGCTGGATTGAAAGGTCGAGGCAGCGTACTCTCCCTAAAGACTTTCTTCTGTGTATACTACGAAAGGAATACGCGCGCCGAGCGTTCCCGGTCACGGCGACTCTACCCATAGGTATATGAGCAAGGTGTCCATCCGTGCACCAAACGTCCGGTCGATGGCATCCCGGGCACCGTCTTCCAGGGACTCGGCAAAAGATGACCGATATAGGCACGATTGCAGGAAGCCAACCAGAGGAGTAAAGAATTCGATACTTATAGATCGCGAAAGAAGTCCGTGCACATACAACTACATCGTTTATACCTATCCTCCCCGCGCTCGTCCAAAACCTGCTCTCTGTCTCGACTGCAACATCGCCCGAAAACTCCGACCCTGTCTCTAGATCTCATCGACAGACATTCAACCTTGCGCCGAGCCATTCATGCGCAGATTGGCTGGCAGAGGAGGTACAGGAGGGATCGCGCGGCCGTTGGGTGCAGGGTGGTCTTCGTCCATGCGATCCGGGTCACTGCTGTCATCAACGTCAGCGACGCCGCTGTCTTCGTCGTCCTCATCCATCATCTCACGGGCACGCTAGAGATAAGATCACGAGTCAGATTGAGTTGTGTAGAGCAAGTACTCGAGAGAGCGCACCTTCATGGCCTCAGCCTCGTTGGAGTAGTGCCGGCCTCGTGCACGCACGAAAGCGGCATGTTTCTCGGCGGCTACGAGATACAATTAGTACGCCGACTCCAGACCGCACAGCGGATCGGACTTACTCTCCGGGTCCATCTCCTCTTCCTCTTCAACCTCGCCACCTTCGGCACCAACGACTATGAAGTCACCCCGCGCATCGGATGGAAGTGTGAAAGACGTGCTGCGGCTGGAGGAACGAGAGCTCGAACGAGCGTTACTCGACACAGATGGGCGCCGGGAAGACGGAACGCTTCCGGATCCAGACGCGGTAGCTTCAGCAGTGACTTCTGCGGGTTCCATAGTAGCAGCTTTGGGCGACGATAGCGGAGAAGAGCTGGTGGCGCGCTCGCCGGTCAGAGAGAAGTTGGGTATATCTAGCACATCGCCACAGTTGAGCGCCGTTGAGAGTCTTTCATACAGAAGAGATCGTCTTACCACCTTCTACTTCGTCAAGTTCGGCGTTATAGCGAACGTAGGGCGTCTTGGGCTCGGTAATCTTCATTTGACTATCCTTTTGAGCCTCGGTGAGCGCAAGGTTCTCCTCATCCCACTGCAGACTGATCGGAGTTAGGTAGAGTCATAGGTCAGGTAAGATATATATACTTACTGCTGTCCAGGAGCGGCGGGCGGCGTGGGTAAAGTTGGGGCTGGCGCCGGGGCGTTCTTGAGGATACCCTTGGGTTTCACAGACGAAGACGCCGAGCGGCTTGGTGGGCCCGGATGAACGGGCGGGGTACTCGTAGGGGTATCGTCAGACATGATCAAGCAGTATGGTTCGTGAGTATATAGTGAGTCAGGTGTCAGCGGGCAGATGGTGGTCGATGGCAAGGTAGCGCCAAGACGGTCATGTTGGGTATGGGGCACGAGGCGTGGGACACAAATGATGCCGCTTGCAGGCGCGAGCGGGCTGGCTCTTTGTTTCTCTCATCTTCTAGCACGGCCGGTGACCTCGGTGACCTTGATTCTGGGCAATCCGACTAGACTAGCATGCGCAGATGTCATACGACTTCGGGCTGTTGTCTCTTCGTATAAGACGGATGTTTCTTGAGTCGCAATAACAAGTCGAGTGACTCGACGTACGGTGACTCGGGAGGGCCTCCCCTCACAGTAGGGCAACGCCTAGTCTCCACGCAGGTAGGGCAACGCCGACGACTGTGCTTGCTCTCGTTCATGGCTGTGTATGCGCAGTATAGCAGCTAGCGTGACTTTTGGGCACACAACGACACACGAGTCATGTCTCTATCCATGCGCCTCTGGCAAGTGGCTGCTACGAAAGGCTATAGGTTTTCCACTATCCAGTGACCCAGCTTACGCCACAATTGCGGCTCACTCCCCTCTGAGTCGTCGATACTTGGCTACTCTTATACAAGTGCGCGCGAGCACGCTTCGGAGTTAACTCCGTCACCCATCCGCAGGAAGGTAGCCGTCGTGCCGCGGCTCGATTCTGGTCACCGGAAATCCGAGCGCTGCTGGAGGCGTATAAGGCCGATACCCGAGCGCGCAAGCTCACCATACCTCTTTCGAGATGCTCGGTCTCGTCATTCGCGGCATCGTCAAACGCAAGAAGGAGAAGAAGAAAGCCGCGAAGGAGGAAGCAGACCGCATGTACTCGCAAGCGGTGCAGTACTCGCAGGTTAGTCTGAGCCGCTCGCGTGTGAAGGGATACCACTTTTAACGTTATGCTAGCACCAACAAACCGCTCAGCAGGGTCACCAAGGTCATACCAGCACGTCATCCAGAGCGCATACCCAGAGCAAGAGACATTGATATCAGCCCGGGGGGTGCGTGTGCAAGGGCTTAGTACGAACGGTTCATCAGCTAACTTTGCTCGCAGTACAACCGTCTTCACGTCTTCATTAACACCTAATACGCACGGTCTTTGAACACATCCGTTGTGACTATTGTCGTCCTACGCTACTCTAGGCCCTGGCCGCTCATGCGTGTCCATGAGGCATGGTCTTGCTATGCGCACACGGCGCGTTCGCTGGATTCGATGAACTGAGACATGTTCCGTCCCGAGCAATGCGCAATATCCTCAACTACTTTGGCGGACATGTACGTGGGGTAGGCGCCCAATGTGCACAAGACTGTCATATCTGCACTGCTGTCCTGTGCATGGACGCCGTCGGAAGATTGCTATCCATCGCTCCCTTCGTTCATGCGTCGGTGTGGCGGTTATCGCGCCCATATATCTTGTGTAAGACTATGAGGAGCGCAGGGACCGCGTGAAACAGGTATACCTCCGAAGCTGGTGACCCCGGAAGCACTATTTCGAGTTAGATTGCTCTGTTATGCGCTTGGAGGCTCATATAGCAGGTGCTGCAGCGAGACAGACTTGAAGCACGCCCACTACTACCACCAATTCATACTCATCACCATGGCTCTCGTCGCAGTCGGAATGATAGGCGTTGCTGCCTATCAAGCTGTTTCAAAGAGGAGAGAGGTCAAGCGGTCGTTACAAGAGCAGGAGGCGCTCATGGCAGCGGGTGCTGTCCCTGTCCCCTTCCTCGAACAGGTACGTTGTCTACTTCGCCCAGATAAGCGCTTGCTGAACTCCCCGCCATAGGCATCTCCCATTACCCCGAGCGAGACAGACTCGGAGAGCCCCACGCCGAGCCCATCCATCTCGCGATATCTATCCTCAGCCTCGAAGATCATCCCCTCTCGCTCCTCATCGGCAACAACGCGCCAGTCAATCGGCAGTAGCTCTGCAACGCCTA
This sequence comes from Peniophora sp. CBMAI 1063, assembly GCA_900536885.1. NCBI lineage: Eukaryota > Fungi > Basidiomycota > Agaricomycetes > Russulales > Peniophoraceae > Peniophora > Peniophora sp. CBMAI 1063. The sequence continues at coordinate 24,192 of UWZB01000335.1, read as the reverse complement.
CTTCGCCGCGCGTCAGCTCAGCTCCTGAAGTCGCGACGATTCACGTAGACGAGCCGCGGAGCCCGTCGCGGAGGATTGGGAGGACACTCAGGAGGCATCTCAAGCGGGAGGAGGCAACACGCGAGGAGTCTTTTGAGATCGATCCCGCGGATGAGGCACCGCCGCCCTCGTACCAGGAGGCCATGTCTTCCACCTCGTCAGTTCGCAGACAGCTTGCAATTGCGGGTACCAGTGAAGAGCAGACTGCATCGCATCCAAGGTTGACATAGTGTGTGTACTACCAGTAGCGTCATGGACTACGACTTGTACTTTGCTATCACTCCAGTCCGTATAGTACGAACTCCTCGGCCTTCGGTACCTCGGTCTTCGTGAGTACCCTAATATGTCACCATCGAGTCAATCGAACATGCGTCCCTGGCGAAGCAGAACGGAACCGCTAAAGTTAGCACCGAGCAGCGCCCATCTCATCACTGCCAATACAACTCGCCCGGCGATGGGTCGGGCGTGATCCACGTCTTTGCATCCCGCCTCCACGGGCTCCAGCCTCGGGTTGGCATCGCCATACACCCTCGGACGTATACATACCACTCTACGAGCTGTCGTCAGCGATAGAACCAGCGCACACTATAACTATACCCGGACTCACGATATCGACTCCGAACACGTCATGCCTATCATATTTCTTGTCCGCGGCGTGAAATGGACGGTGAAGAAGGGCTACAAGATGTACACAGACCACAAGGACGGTAAAGCATTGGAGGAGCAGATGAAGGAGGAGGAAGAGTTCCAGCGCGCGCAACCTCAACCGTTCATGGAGGTGAGCCATCATATTCTCCCGAATATCCTTTGTCTGACAGGACGGGCGCTTAGCACTTGGCAACGCCCGGACCCTCCAGTGCCGGTATCGACGTCGCCATCGAACCCGCACCTGCAGAAGCATCCACATCTCGTGCAGCTGTGAACATTCCAGGTGCCATGGAAGAGCCCATCGACGCCGAGACGCTGGCGCTGGCAAGGTCGATCCAGCGGGAGCGCTCAAAGGCGAATGCCAAGTCGCGCGCTAATCAGCAAGAAGCGCCGGACGTCGGGCGCGAAACTGTTGATGGTGACGAGCCGCCGCCGCCAGCGTACGAGGAGGCTATCGCGACACATGGCACCGGATCGTCGTTGGGTGTCTCGAGCCCTGGCGGTGCTTCCTTGCGAGCGTCGCCGCGCCCATTGCCAGTGCCATCTCCGAGTCCGAGGATCCCCTAAGAAGAGTGGGGAGTAGTCCGAGGACGGACGAGGTTCTTGCGTCGATTGATTCGTCGTACCTTTGTACTTGTACCTATCCTCCAGTTCATCATTTTCTTTCCCTTGATGCCGGCCAACTGAGGCCTGCTGTGAAGCTCATGTTCGCTTGTAAGGAGCAATCTCCGCTGACGCTCGCTTTCTATGTACGTTCTTACGTTGAGCGTGATCATGTCGGACATACAACTGTACAGAGCAGGGGCGGCACATTGTGTGCGCCCAGCGACAGTGTTTCTTACAACCCACGAAGTACGAAGCATTCGTATAACTCCATTGAGGCATATGCATTATTAGATTTTACAGGTATACACGGCGAAAAGGCACTGGTCAAGAGTCCAGGTAAGTATATGTGCGATCAAACCTCACGAGAGTAATCGGGTGGTGCTTCTCCATTATGCTCACCCGACGGCTGTGCTCCTTGCAAGAATCGGCTGAGGGCGTGTACAAGGCCAGGTAAAGCGCGAACGGCTTCTTCGGTATCCGATGGAGGCTGCACGCTCGAGCCCGAGAGTGCGTCCGACGATGGTCCCGACATACCCATCTCCGAGGCCATAGGCAAGCTCGAGAAGGAGGTCTGACCCTTTGAACGAGGGGCGGTGGTTGAAGGCGCTGGCGCTGGAGCTGTGAAGGGGTTCACGGCATTGGGCGAGCCCTCCGCTGGCG
>UWZB01000335.1:0-22204 GCA_900536885.1 Peniophora sp. CBMAI 1063 | reverse complement strand
CATGGACATAGGCGGTGTCTCTCCACCAGAACCAGCAAGCTCTGTAGCGCGCGGCTGTCTGTTCTTATTCCGGGAGAGTAACCAAGCGATGATGCCCAGAAGCGCGAGCCCGACGACGCCACCGACTACACCGCCCGCGATAGCGCCCACGTTGCTCTTCGACGAGCTTGTGGCAGTACTTGTAGTCGATGGAGACGGCGAAGAAGACCTGTAGAAGCGTCAGTTTGATTGACGCGTCTTATATTGAGACAGGCATACGAGGTGGAGTTCGCGGGGACGGGAGCCATGCTGATAGCCGAATTGAACACGTTGATGGCCGCGGACTGATCGCCCGGACTCAGCTGTTGGTACGCGGGACCCGTCCATGCTGGCCCGAAGGTGTAGTTCGCGGGATTGCCCGAGAGCTTCTGTATAGCGTTATACTGTAAAGGATGTCAGAACCAGATCACGTACAGGAGGTGCAACATCCGTACCTGAACGTTCATATACGCCTCGATATAGCCGGCCAGTGCAGAGTTTTGAGCGCCACGCCACTGCCATACTGCCTGTAGGGAGCGCATGAAAACACCTGTCGTTGAACGTTAAGCGTCGAGTGGAGGGCTGCGTGGGCTCAGTGGACGTACCTTTCGCGCCTGGTCCGAGGGTGTACGGCGACGCCGACTGGTTCGTCGGAGGACCATCGCCTACAAGCCGAGTATCAGATCCTCGCGAGAAAGCATGGTTGAGCTAGTTGCTTCTTACCTTCCCACTCGATACCGTTTGACGTGGTAAATGCGGGGTTCGAAATGACTGTGGCGGCAAGGGACTGAATGCTAGTATTGATATTGTCAATAGCCGATTGAATGCATGGGATACGGGCACTTACAACGGGTCCCACTGAGTCTTCCCTGACACATTTGCGTAGACACTGATGCCTTCGAGCACAAGACCAGAGTGGATGGTGGCGACATTCGTAGGGTCGGTGTACGAGCACGACGAGACGTTAAACTTGTCCATGACCAGGGTTCCATTATAAAGGATGCTCTGAACGAAGGCGATAGAGGTCTCCACGGTATTGCGGTAGTCCAAGTCGCTGGTCACGCTGTACAGGTATGCAGACAGGCTAGTCGAAACGTGTCAATTGGCGCTACGCAACATAGTGACGGGGTCAATAAACTTACGCCATGAACCCCCTAAACGAATTCGGCGTTAGTTGAGAGGGTGCGCTTTCGGAAAGGGACGGAGTGGGCACTCACCCAACCGTTTCGCCGGTGATCAGAGGGTCTGTAGGGTTGGAGTGAATCCAGAAGACACCACCTGCAGTAGTTGCTGCGGTAGAAGATGAGTCGGGTGGACATGCGGCAGTACGCCACTGCACATACAGCCATTGCAGGTCTTCGGAATGGGGAAGGGCGAGTTCGCAGTGCGCTCGACCTGCTGGCCGTTTTGCGCGTCGTCGGTCGTAATAAAGTTCTGATTCACTTGCTGCCAAGCGCCTTTAGCCGTTTGTAGAAACAAGTCCTGTTTGTATGCACGATATGCGTGGATGGCCGCAAGACCCCAGTATCTGCAACCCAATCAGACATGCTGTCACACGTATTCAAAACCATAACACTGACATGTATTCGGTCGTGTAACCCTACGCGTAGATCAATCAGAACGCGGAGCTGAGTCGGGGTTAGGATAGAACGTACCCTACGATGAGTACGGAGTCAGGTCAGCGGGGAACGATAGCTGAAGAAGTCTGGCGTACTGGGTATAGAATCCGCTATTGTGCGCCGAGACCCATTTGTTCATGGAATCGGTCACAACATCCAAGTTCTTCGTTGTATTGGCGAAAAGGTCGTTGAGAGCGAGTACGCAGATGAAGTTGGATTGTTGGAGGTTGGTGAGAGCTGGGATGCGTATCATCAGCCATCTATACTTGGGACCTATATCGAGGGCGAAATCGCACCGTCAATCTGCCCGGACGTGGAGTTGATGATGGAAGTAAGGACAGCGATGGAGTTGGTAGCAAGGGCTTCGCGTTCAGTCCTGTTGAGGCTCGTGGTGGGGTCCTGTAGGGCAGAACTGAGATGAATGACTGCAGGCAGTAGCTCATTACACACCTGCCAAGCATTGGGAACGCTGAGATCCTGCGCAAAGGATGGAAGGGCAGAATAAACAAGAAAAAGGACAAAGGATAGATATTGTGAAAGAAGCATGGCGAGCAGGCGGAGGGCTGCGCGACACTGGAGCGCGTCGCGCAGGTACGGGCATCTTATTTATGCTGCCCTGACGATGAGCGCTTCCTGTACGAGCGTAGCGGCTTCGACGCGGGCGGTCATCACGGCACGGTCAATCCGGATATCTGATGGTCATTGCATGGCACAGATCCAGCGTAATAGAGGCTGAACACCGCAAGATTCCGGGGGCGCGTAGGAACTGAACATATGAGCTGTACAGCCCCGGAAGAAGGTTAGCTCTTACGTCTCAATCATCCTGCAATCAACGGACACAACACCGTTTTCAACTTTGAATGTCGTTTGGCGTTCAGATCGACGACGATACATGACGTCGCTGTCGTTAGCTTGTGCTTGACAGGGCGACGGAAGAAGAGCAAGCGTAACTATTGGGCATAGTCCTCGAGGTGCCTCGGCGACTATACTGAGCCGAGTCTTTCAATGAACGCCCGTCTAGCGTGCGCATCTTCACATGTAGCCAGGACACGCCGCATGAAGAAGATCCCATTCAAAGTGTGGGCCCGCGTTATTTCCCGTGGTGGCCGTCGTGGACAAGGCGCACGCCGCGGCGGTTCTTGTCTGACGCCTCCATCAGCTCGGTCACTTCTCCATCATTGTCTGCGTGAGCGCATATCCCGCGCGACTTCATAGCCCTCATACCAAGGGAAAAGCGCTGGATGGACTACTACGCGTTGCTCGATCTTCCCCGCTCGACAGCACTTACTCCTACTGCAATTAAATCTGCGTACCACGCTGCTCTCCTGCGCCACCATCCCGACAAACAAAGGTCATCGACGGAACGTAGCCACGACATAGATCTGCTTCGCGTGGCATATCAGACGCTGTCTGACCCAGCTCTACGGATTCCTTACGACCAATCACTCTCGGCCTCGAAGTCCCATGCTGCAAATCAACGCCCAGCCGATTTCGTATCCTTAGATGACTTCGAGGAGCTCGAGGACGCGTGGACCCTCCCATGCCGCTGCAGCGGTACATTTCGCATAGTGGAGGCTCAGCTTGAAGCCGGTGTGCACATTGTGGGGTGCAATAGTTGCTCAGAGGTGGTCTGGGTAGGGTACGAGGCAGTCGAGAGCGGTTGATAGAGCAGATTCTCGAAGTACGTATGGACGTTGCCTCCATAATACAGCATATTGATGTACACAGCACAGGTTGACAAGCTCACAGAGCGTTCTTGCCGCTCTCATACTACGCCGAGCTTATCCCGCCGTCGTTACGTCGATGGATCTCACCGGTCATTCTGGCCGCGGTGTAACGGTCATCGCCAACCATCATTTTGGGCGCTGTGTGGGTAGACCTCGCAAATCATCCTACAACGATTTCTTGCTGACGGCACAAACGTGATCGCAGATCCTCCCAGACCTAGTCCGACTTCTTCCATTCCAGGGCCGTATACATAATCGATCTTCTGTACGGTGGAAAGATCGGATATCAAAGGATGGTATCTGAGCGCAAATGTGTGACTTAGGCTAGTCACTTGTGCGTAGCTGATGAATATACGTTGAGCGACCGTCATCGCCATACGCAAGCACACGACAACTTCAGCGTTTGTCCCTCGCGATTCAGACCTGGAAACCCCAACTCAGCGCTTAGGTCTCGACGTACCCTATGGGCTACATAGTACAGCTTGTGTCCCTCTGAGGCGGGTGCGGAAAGCAAAAGGCCACGGCCGTACGCTTGGGCGACGTCGACAAATGGAGCAAGGCATAGCAACTCGGTGTACAAACGAAAGCCCAGCTCTTACACTGTCCCCGCAGTAAACCCGATTCGGTGACGCACGGGGCGGTCCATCTGGTCCGATGGCTATAGACCTTGTCGTAGAGACTGCATACGCCTTCATAGGGCGTGCAGGGCCAGGCGATGGCAGGCGATGGCGCCAGTGGCCAAAAATACGCTTCACTGGTTTTGGCACGTTAGGAACGGATCCCATCGCCCTCATCGCATTGGCCTCGCTACCTTGGAAGCATTGATGAATGCATCGTAAGACGTGAGATCAACGTAGAGTGCTGATAGGGTCACGGGCGTCGGAGCCCGCGGGACTGAGTGGCTGGCGTTGTCACATCTCGCCCTCTGGATGCTATCAACTAGACATCGCAGGCATGATTATACCCCTAACGCCTCGTATCACGAGTATGCAAGCCGAAATTATGGCAGGAAGTTTCGAGCAGAAACGTTCGTGCTATCATCTGCGCTCTACCTCACTGATCCGCACACTAGCCCTCTGGGGATGCTGCCACAGTTGAGCGAGAACATCTTCAGATGTCGGGAGAAGCTGCAGTACGTTCGGACTGCTGACGGTAACACTATGCAATACTATGCAAGTTTGGGACTGGGTAATGTGTCTAAGCGGCTTGGTTCGCACAGCGGCGTGACTCGCCGAGCGCGATAGCCCACGCGCCAATGGTGGTTTAAGACCTCGAGATTTGCGGTATGTCGATCGTGACTGTGACAGGTTAATCCGAACACATGATCAACTACTTCTGAGTTGGCGGAGAGGGTGCGCTGCTCGTCGCTGAAACGCTGAAGATCACGATTGCGTGGAGTCTTGAGCAGAAGGGCTGAGAGCTAAGCGCTAATGCATGAGTTATAGTAAAGATTACGCATACGATATTTTAGAGCCTGGCACGCCGGTACCTAGAACACTTCTATCTGATCGTTCGATTTAGTAGTGAACCACGACAGAATTTGACCTCGTTCTGAGAGAACTTCTCCCGAGCCCGCCATCATGCATAACGGGCGCAATATCGCGGAGATTTTTGTGCCGGTGCGATCGCTAGACCCTACTCTAGGCTGTCCCTCCAAGTAGCAGTAGTCTCCTATGACTTTGTTTGCCGTAGTGAAAAAATGAATAGACCTGGATGTATAAACATGGTGGGGACCAGCCTGGACCTGCGTGCTTGCAGGCAGCTGCCGGGTCCATCAAACGCGCTCACGTGCCTTTTCTACACGCGCGGTTTGTCCAGAACGCGCTCCGCGACCTCTTCGTGGACACGAGGACATCTACACGAACGTGGATGCCCAAAACTACATGTATCCTAGGTTCTCTTCTTTCCATGCACTCTTAACCGCACTTTACGCCAAATTTTCTCGTACTACCCGTGATGGCATGCTGTACCACTGGAGCATAAACTGGTGGAACGCAAAGCATGAACAGCGCGCACGCCGTAATTACACTCTGCAGCCGCACAAGCTCAATTAAGACGAGGACTCAAGTCATGTCGGATGTGATCGCCATCAGACGGGAATTCTCTGACGATCTGCAGTCAAACCACAGGACGGCAGGGCCAGCCGATTTGGCCCGACGCGCAAGATCTGAGCATCGCACCAACAAGCGAGGCAGATGACCTGATTACATGAGCATAATAGAGAAGCTAGCAACTGATGGCCAACCCCGATAACGATGAAAGGGGCGCAAATCCCTTTGGCCCTTTGTGGGCCGCATGCTACACGTGTTGTAGGCTCCCGTCATATATTAGTCCGTATCATTTCGCATAACCCAGCTCTAGTCTGCCCCCCGTCCTCTCCCGCCCTCTCATTCACATTGCCCACGCTATACGCTGACATGAGCGACACTTTCAACTACGATCCCACTTGGCTGTCGAGAAGGATGCCAGGACGGCGGTCGAGGATACTCGTCAACATGACGCCCGTGATCGCACCGCCAGTGAATGTATGTCATTGTTCTCAGCGCCTGCTCTACCGTAGACACAGTGCTGATGCCATGTCGCCAGACGAACGCGATTGGTGCTCTTACTACTCATAACAGTACCATGAACGCTTACGTGCGTATAACATTTTGAGAATGGGGGTAATCATACAACTAAGCGTCTCTACAGTGGCAGAGGCTCCTGCTATTCTTCTTCCTCGCAACGCAGCCTCCTCCCTCGGACCAACAGGCCGCACAGTCCCTCGCAGACAGCCTATTGCACCGCCCTTCGAGTGACTATGTAGCGCCGCCCCGTGTCATGCCGCCCATGCCACCTCGCTACCTTGGGTCCTGCCACTGGGAGGTCCAGCTCGAAAACGGCAGCACGTTTGTCGTCCGGGTGCCGGAAGGCCTGAATGAGGGCAGCGAATGGTTCCTCCATCTTTCCGATCGCTCGATACAACGCATTCGCATTCCGCCCGAATCGAAGTCTTCGTCGTCTAGTCAGGCAACGTCGTCGTCGGCGACTCCGTCATCGGAGACCTCGCCTAGCTCCACTCCGTCGACTGTCCCTTCCACTCCTGCGACCGGTGGCGTGCAGGAGGCACCTGTGGGTACGACCAACGCGAACGCCACGGGTGATGCGGGAACTCCGATTCCTCCTACGAGCGTTTCCACGGACGAGGCGCCCACGACGCATTCTTCCCCGACCACTGGGCCTTCCATGGCCTCGAGCGCTCCCGCTTCGCCAAGCGCTCCTGCGATGCCAACGGTCGCGGTTGCTCAGGCCGCGCCCATCCAGCTGAACGAGGACATCGTAATGACTGGCGACCCCATCCCCGGTCCTCCCTCTCTCTCTGATTCCCATGCCGGCGCACGGTCGGCATTAGGTGCGTTCTCTACTCACCGAGCGGCCGACGCCGATGCTCATCTTTGCCCATCAGCTCCTCGCCGTAACCGCAACCACGCTAGGATGAACGTGCGCCATGCGCCGTACACCATCACCGAAAGACCTCAGGCTGCCGCTCCGCGCGCAGACCTGACGGCTAACAGCAACATATCAACCGGCGCCGCCCTCATGGGAGGTGCCCTCGCGAGCGGCGCAGGCGGACTAGCGCCGTCGCACGTCAGTGCAGCGCCGGTCGCCGCCAGTCTCGTCGACTTGAGCGCCTACGAACATTTCCCGCCGTGCCCCGTCCTCCGCCAGCACATGCCCTACCTCTACCAGGTCCCGCCGGCGCCTGCGGGCATGCATGTGTGCATGGAGACGCGCTTCTGCAAGCCGAAGAGGAAGCCCAGCGGTTATTATTACGGCCAGCCTTGTTTCGCTTCGAGTCAGAGTCTTGACCGCCACATCAACTCGGTCGCCCATCGCGGAGTTAAGGTCCCGTGCCCCCACTGCGGGATGCCGATGGCGCGCACGGACACTAAGCACGCCAGAACGTGCACGGGTCCCAAGAAGGGTCCGGGCAATGGTGGCGCGGGCGGTGCGTCGGGCTCGGGATCCTCGCAGGCGGGCCCGTCTCGCCTCGCCGCCTGATTCGTCATGCACATGTGCAGATGAACAATGTTCCCTATGACTGTATGGACTGGATGAGTCATGAAGAGCCTATACACGAATTGGCTCACCTTTTGTATCCTGATATGTATCTCTCTACACCAAACGAATATAAGCTTCTGTTTCCTACACCGAAGTTGGATGAGTGTGCTATCGTAGGTAGATCGATGGGGGCGAATGTGACGAGGTGTTCGTGAACATGTCATGCGCGATTGAGTGTGGGCGGTGCATGCAACAGCAGTCGACCAGATCTACGACGGCGGAGGTTCGCAGAGGTTCGCAGGACACATAATCCACATGTTGATACAGGAGGACTAAGACCATGCCGAGGCTGATCGAGCGACTCATAGCTGTCAGAGGTCGGGATCTCGAGGAGAGGCGAGCGACATCGGTAGCGTGGAAAACTGTGGTAGAATTGAAGAAGAGAGCAGGAGGCAACAAGGTGCGTGTACCGTTGACTGCCCTGCAGAGACCCCGCCATTGTCTCACCAGTCGTACAGCAGGACTCCCAGTTCCCAAACTGGGACTAGCGGCGCCACACAAACCGTGTCGATATATCGCAGTGTGCTACATTGCATTTCAAATTTACTACGTGGTTAAAGCGGTTGACCAGTTTTTGTGTGGAACGGTTTTTGCCGCCGCGCGGCGCGATCACCCCACTTGTTGATCATTCGCGTGAGGCGTGCTATTGAATATGCATCGCTGAGAGGTATCTTGGCTATCGACGTTACAGAAAGCATCTACAGCTACTCTAACATCCCACCGCTCGAACTGCGATGATCTCTTGAACGTTCGATCGGCGACAAACTCCTTGTTCCCTCTCCTGTCCGTCATCGATCACCACGAAGCATGCAGGCATGAGCAGGACTATGTGCAAGACCTCAGCCGGTACGCGGAGTACTGGCACGGGAAGTTCGTTAAGACGGTATGCAAGCTCTGCCGATAGTTATCTCGTTGCAGTCCATTCCGATGCAATCCGCTCTTGAAGTGATGCGCATTCCATTGACACGCTCGACGTGGTACCGAATATATGCCTATCGTCCTCTGGTAGATGGCTTGACGCAATGGCATCCTGTCATTTGACTCTGGCGCTAGCAAGGCGACGTTAATGCACCATCATATTCAGAGTCACAGCAGTACTTACAAGGTCGCGCCGTCGCTGTGGCGTGCCGATCCGCTGCTCATGATGGTCGCTCGACGAAGAACATGCTCCCGAGCCCCCGGCCAAGAGCAAGACAGGACACGCGTGCGCGGCAACTGCCGTTCCATCACCAGGGAGCAAAGTAAAATGGTGGTGCTATTGTGGTCTGTTCGCGTAGCACGCGTGTAGATATGACTTCGCAGTACCGTGCACAAGTCACCTGGGTGCGGCGCAAAATCAGAACATCATCGAATTATGCATTAAGGGGGAATCGAACCCCCGGCGGGTCGATGGCAACGACCCAGGTTACCACTACCCCATTAATGCTTGTGCATTTACGCTTATACAACGTCACATAGTAGTTTATGCAGGCGGTGCCTCAACGCGCGTGAGCTTGTTGAATTGTAACACTTGGCTTCGGCGTTAACGACGACGTGCAAAGGGGTTTCGGACGCGATGAACGAGTACGTGCGGGCGGCGGCACGCGTACACGCCGGACTGCTTGCCTTGCAAGCTGTACCGGATACACTACGAGCGTCATACAGCGACGAGTTCACACGGGAGTTGGTACGTTTCCCCTCAGACGCGCCTGGTTCGCGCTCATGTCTCTGCGCAGTACAATGCACGGACTATTCGCAAGAAACACGGCCTCCCCCGGATGCGATACATCTCCGAACTTACGAAGATGATTGCGGAGCGGTGTAAACCGCCTGGGGCGTATGGCCTACTACCCGCGGCGTTTGCGAGGGAGGTCGGGAAGGTCGCGCTTGAGCCAGATGTTCGGTACGAGGGAGAGCTGGGGGAGTTTCAATGGTGGACAGAATTACAAACACATCAATGGTATATTGAACTCGGTATGGCAAAGCACTTCAAATCTATGTCGTGTGGCTGAACATAACTCGTAGACGCGATGAACACCGCGAGCGATAGCGAGGCAGAGGACGACGAACTCAACACTCCCCCTTCCTCTTCACCCACCGACAAGCTGCACATAGTCGACCCCGAGGCCGGAAGCTGCCGACTACGCCCTGTGGACTTGACTGCGCCTGAGGAGGAGGAGCCCAAGCAGGCGCCTGAGCCGAACCTGTATCCCCTCCGCCTTGCATCCCCTGAACGCGAGGAGGATGAGGACGAAGTTATGGAGACTGAAGCGCCGGCCGAGGCGCCCAAAGAGGATGCTGCGCCACGAGAGCTGTTGCCGCCAGTACAACTGTCGACGCCGCCACTTATCGTATCAAAACTGGACGATGAAGACGAGGATCTGCTGCTAATATTTCCTGAAGATGACTCTGCACCGGTGTCTTGTGCTCCCTCTCGCATCCGTACGCCTCAACTGCCGACGCCACCGCCCAGCAGCGCAGCCTCTTTCGGCAATACGACTTCACCCTCTCCGCAACCGACCCACAAAGAGCCCGAGTCAGTCACTGCGCCCTCACATGCACCTTCGCATACATCTGTGTCAACACCCGGTTCTCCCATACCCGTACCGTCACGGGGTGCATCACCCGTCATGTCCGACATGGCACTCGAAACGCCGCCCGACTCTCCGCCTGCTCCGGTCACCACTACCCCATCCACGCCTGCACGCTGTCGCAAACGCAGCGCATCGGTTGCAGGACTTGACAACGATGCGAACGAGAAGCAGAAGACCCTCAAACTGGAGGCCATGGAATCTGTTCTTGGCCCGCTGCCCCAGTCGCCCGCCAAACCTTCTTCTAGCAGCAGCGTCGGCCGCCGCGTGACTCTGACAGCCTCCATTCCTTCGCCCTCGTCTGCACCCGTGCCCGCACCTGCGCCAACAGCTGTAGTTGCCACTGCGCCCAAAGCCCAGACACCAGTTGTACCTGCAGCCACTCTGCCGACCACACCCTTAGCTGCAGTACCGACCACGCCGTCGAAGCCGACCTCGTTACCGCAGAAGCCGGCACCAACGCCCCCCGTACCGGTATATTATGCGCAAACTTCTTCTTCGCCTCCATCGGCAGTCGCCGGTCCATCACGGTTGCCCGCGAACATTCCCGCCCGCCCGCAACCGCAGGTTCCCGTATACCGGTCACCCGAGTTGCCTCAACGCCCCGAATTCATACCTGGGCCAGGTGCGGCAAGCCATCAGCTTCCGCAACGAGTGGCGTCTTCCAGCAGTTCTGTTCCTGTGCAGAATGCCTCGGAGGGCGCTCTACCGGTACCGGTACACCCTGCGCCCAGCACTTCGTCACAACCGCCTGCTGCGAGCACAAGCGCCAGTGCTTCGCCCGCATCATCGAATAAACCTCCATCGCCTACAATTATAGACTTATCCGAGGATGCACCCGTACGCGACTTCGGCGGCACCGAGCCGCCCAAACTCGGCAAACGCGCACGCAAGACTCTTCGGAAGCGGAAAGCGGAAGAGGAGGCGGTTCAACAGCAGCAGGATGTCACGCGACAGACGATGTTGGATCTGAGCGCTGCAATCGCGGCTGCGAGCATTCGCAAGGGATATACGTCGAGTCTTCTGGGAGGGAATGGCGGCCCGCCCATGTTCGTGACGGCAGTGACAAGCCTAGGTGCCGCGACGAGTACAGCTGGCTCTGCTGAGGCGAGTTCGGATGCGCCGAAGGTCGCTGCAAATACGCCTACCGGCACGGCTACGAGCTCGGTGAAGTCTGTTGGAGGAGAGGCAGAGGTTGTCAAGAAGACTATGGTCTTACCGCCAAAGGCGCTTCCTACGGGCCCGAAAGCAGATATACGGTTGCCTACCGGGCCGAAAGCGCATGCGGCGCTGCCTACGGGACCGAGGGCGGGTGTGGCGCCGGCGCCCTTCGTCATGGCGTCGTCTGTGACAGGGAAGCCAATTCCTACTGGACCCAAGGCGGCGGCAATACCTACAGGACCCAAGGTGGCTGCAACTCCTACAGGACCCAAGGCGGTAGTACCGACCACTCCATCCAAGTCAGCTACGCCACCCACAGGACCCAGGCCAACTGCGATGTCCTCTTCACCAGCGTCAGCGCCACCTATGCAGCGCAGAGTCATCTTGAAGCTTCCTGAGACCCCCAAACCGTCACCTACCAAACCGCCATCTACAGCTTCATCTACAGCTTCGACGCCACCTACGCAGCGCAAGATCATCTTGAAGATTCCTGCTACAAGCAATGCCAACTCACCTTCGGTTGCGCCGGCGGCCAAACCAGCACCAGTACCTGCAGCTAAGCCCGTGCCCGCGCCGGCACCGGCAACACCTGTGTATACCGCGCCCGGGCCAGAGAACCTCGACCCGGACGTATCAATGGACTTGTTCGGCTCAGCTTCTACCCCGAAAGATGCATATCGCCGTGCTTCCTTCTCGTCAGACGCTCACCGCCCGCCTTCTCCTCCGCGCAAGTTATCGTACAACAGGCCGGAGGGCTCGACTTTCAGCACTCGACAGGGCGACTTTTATAGGCCCGATGAGAGTTCATCGGCGTCGGGGTCAGGGAGGCAGGGCGATTCGTATCGGCCTGATGAAGGCGGATCGGCGTCAGGATATGGAAGACAAGGAGACTCGTATCGACCTGCCGCATCGTCGTCTTCGAACGGTTGGACAGGCGACTCGTACAGGCCTGATGAGGGCGGAGACGCGTACCGCCCTGCTGCGTCCTCATCGGGAGGTGTACCAGTATACAGTGCTACAGCATCCTCCTCCAGTGTGCCATCACCTCTTCCGCTGCAGAGACCAACCAAAGCGATCGACAAGCCGGTCTGCATGGCAGACGTCCAGCACTTGTCCTGCAGGCTCCCCCTTACGCCTCGCGCGCTCATAGCCCACATGGCGCGCGCACACGGCTGGGACGCTCTGCGCTCACACGCCGCAGCTGATTATATTTGCGCGGGCGGAGGACCGGGCGGGATGGGTGTTGAGCGGGAAGAGTTCGAGAAGAGGGTATGGGACGTTGTGGATGGACGGGTTGACCTGAGCGAGGAGGGCAGGAGGAGGAAGGCGCAGGGTGATAGTTGGAGACCGGCGGTTGCGGCGCATCCGACGCCTGCGTATATGACGTCGGGAGATTCGTACAGACCTGGCGATCTCGCGGTCGTGGATGATGGGCCGCCAGTGTGTATGGCCGATGCGCGGGACAGGTTGCCCGAGTGCGCACGGTTGCCGCCCGGCGCTGGTACAGTCTGGGCACACATGACGCGCGCGCACGGGTGGAGCGCACTCACCAAGCCCGGCGCGCGGGAGTTCATATGCAATAACGCGCCGAAGCGGAAGGAGTTCGAGAGGCGAGTATGGGATGTGATCGACGAGAAGGTCGATCTGGGTCCTGCGGAGGTGGTCGTGAAGCGGGAGAGGATAGAGAGCGTCTTTCTGGGAGGAGAGGACGAGGGGCCGGTGTGTATGGCCGATCCGAGCGATCGACGCGATACGTGCTCGCAATACATGACGCCGCGCGAAGTGTGGGCGCATATGCTTTCTGCGCACCGCTGGGACGCGTTGAGGCCGCCGGCCGTGGCGGAGTATGTGTGCGGCGGGGATACCACGCATTCATGGGTCAGCAGGGGTCTTTTCGAGAGCAGGGTCAGGGAGGTTATGAACGGATATGTGGTTCGGCCGAGTAATGGCTCGGTGAGGAGAGGGAGGGACAGGCTCGGTAGGCAGGGAGGTCATGGGCTGATGGCGGAGAGTATGGGCGGTGCAGGTTATGATTATTGAGTTTGAGCCTGGGTTGGACGACGTTCGCTGTTTTCTTTCTTTTCGGTCTGGATTTGCTATGTGTATGTTTTAGTTCGTCGCTTGCGTTTGCAGTATACCTTCCTTTTGACTTGTTGCCGTACCTAGCCGCTGATATATGCATGTTGTCTGCTCACAAGCGCTGGAAGCGCCAGGATATCGAAAGGCATGTGATCGCGTTCGTGGGAAGTGCCTAATACGTGATAGCAAGCGCGTTTGCCTTGCAAGTTCAGACGCTTCGGGACGCTTCAGAGTCCCTCAGACGCCGTTAGACCGCTTCCCGAAAGCCTTGTACTGAGTACCACCGTTCCTCTGTCATGGTAGCATATGTAATTGATAGCTCGTTCCTGATTGAATGGGTCCTCGATGCGCGCTCGTTAAGACACTACATCTCGACGCCATACTTATGCCACAAAAGACGCGACGCGTCCGAAAACCGCAAGTGGAGTGATCGCGTTGCACGGTGGCAGTCAGCGACCTTGCATCCTGCTCTCTTCTTCCTTTATGTTACAATCTCTCGCATCACTGATGTCGCTCCCTACCCCCCGAGATCCCTACCTCCACCAGCAGCGAGTCTTCCGATCAGTTTCAACATGTTTCTAGTTCTCCCGTACCCGCAGGACTTCGCAACGATCGTAGATCTGGTCGAAGGATGCCGCGTGCGCCGCACACACTCGCTATATCGCATATTTGTACGACCATTCTTCAACGATCGGCTCGTCACCCTTTCTGCGATAGCAAACTCATCCAACGTCGGTGTAGGAAACAGAAGTGTATATCCGTTTGGTGTAGAGAGATGCATATCAGGATACAAAAGGTGAGCCAATTCGTGTATAGGCTCTTCATGATGCATTCAGTCCATACAGTCATAGGAAACATTGTTCATCTGCGCATCTGCATGACGAATCAGGCGGCGAGGCGAGACGGGCCCGCCTGCGAAGATCCCGAGCCCGACGCGCCGCCCGCGCTACCATTGCCCGGACCCTGCTTCGGACCTGTGCACGTTCTGGCGTGCTTAGTGTCCCTGCGCGCCATCGGCATCCCGCAGTGGGGGCACAGGACCTTAACTCCGCGATGGGCGTTGGTGTGGCGTTGAAGACTCTGACTCGAAGCGAAGCAGGGCTGGCCGTAATGATAACCGCTGGGTTTCTTCTTCGGCTTGCAGAAGCGCGCCTCCATGCACACATGCATGCCCGCAGGCGCCGGCGGGACCTGGTCGAGGTCAGGCATGTGCTGGCGGAGGACCGCGCACGGCGGGAAATGTTCGTAGGCGCTCAAGTCGACGAGACTTGCGGCGACCGGCGCTGCACTGATGTGCGACGGCACTAGTCCGCCTGCGCCGCTCGCGAGGGCACCTCCCATGAGGGCGGCGCCGGTTGATATTGTGTTGTTTGCACTCAGGTCTGCGCGCGGAGCGGCAGCCCGAGGTCTTCCGGTGGGGTACGGTGCATGGCGCACGTTCACCCTAGCTTGGTTGCGGTTACGGCGAGGAGCTGATGGGCAAAGGTGAGTGTCGGCGTCGGCCGCCTGATGAGTAGAGAACGCACCTGATGACTGCCGTGTAACGGTGTGATCAGAGAGAGAGAGAGGCCCGGGGATGTGGGTGTCAGTCATGACGATGTCCTCGTTCAGCTGGATGGGCGCGGCCTGAGCAAGCGCGACCGTTGGCATCGCAGGAGCGCTTGGCGAAGCGGGAGCGCTCGAGGCCATGGAAGGCGCAGTGGCCGGGGAA
The DNA here is from genome assembly GCA_900536885.1 of Peniophora sp. CBMAI 1063. Taxonomy (NCBI): domain Eukaryota; kingdom Fungi; phylum Basidiomycota; class Agaricomycetes; order Russulales; family Peniophoraceae; genus Peniophora; species Peniophora sp. CBMAI 1063. The sequence continues at coordinate 7,218 of UWZB01000335.1, read as the reverse complement.
GAATGCATCGTGAGCGCCTCGTCCGTGGAAACGCCCGTCGGAGGAATCGGAGTACCCACATCACCCGTGGCGTTCGTGTTGGTCGTACTCACAGGTGCCTCCTGAACGCCACCAGTCGCAGGAGTGGAAGGGATAGTCGACGGAGTGGAGCTAGGCGAGGTTTCCGATGACGGAGTCGTCGACGACGACGAGGCCTCACTCGACGACGAAGGCTTCGATTCGGGCGGAATGCGAATGCGTTGTATCGAGCGATCGGAAAGATGGAGGAACCATTCGCTGCCCTCATTCAGGCCTTCCGGCACCCGGACGACAAACGTGCTGCCGTTTTCGAGCTGGACCTCCCAGTGGCAGGACCCAAGGTAGCGAGGTGGCATGGGCGGCATGACACGGGGCGGTGCTACGCAGTCACTGGACGGGCGGCGCAACAGGCTGTCGGCGAGGGACTGTGCGGCCTGTTGGTCCGAGGGAGGAGGCTGCGTTGCGAGGAAGGAGAATAGCAGGAGCCTCTGCCACTGTAGAGACGCTTAGTTGTATGATTCTACGCCCATTCTCAAAATGTTATACGCACGGTAGCGTTCATGGTATTATTATGAGTAGTAAGAGCACCGATCACGTTCGTCTGGCGACATGGCATCAGCTCTGTGTCTACGGTAGAGAAGGCGCTGAGAACAATGACATACATTCACTGGCGGTGCGATCACGGGCGTCATGTTGACGAGTATCCCCGACTGCCGTCCTGGCATCCTTCTCGACAGCCAAGTGGGATCGTAGTTGACAGTGTCGGTCATGTCAGCGTAAAGCGTGGGCGGTGTGAATAAGAGGGCGGGAGAGGATGGGGGGCAGATTAGAGCTGGGTTATGCGAAATGATACGGACTAATATACGACGGGAGCCTACAACACGTGTAGCATGCGGCCACAAAGGGCCAAAGGGATTTGCGCCCCTTTCATCGTTATCGGGGTTGGCCATCAGTTGCTAGCTTCTCTATTATGCTCATGTAAGTAGGTCATCTGCCTCGCTTGTTGGCGCGATGCTCAGATCTTGCGCGTCGGGCAGAATCGGCTGGCCCTGCCGCCCTGTGGTTTGACTGCAAATCGCTAGAAAATTTCCGTCTGATGGCGATTACATCCGACATGACTTGCGTCTTCGGGTTGGACAATTTTCTAGAGCTGTAGAGTGCCATTACGGTGTGCGCGTTGCTCCTGCTTTGCGTCGTGCCAGATTACGCCCCTGTGGTACAGCATGCCATCTCAGGTAGAACGAGAAAAATCGGGGTGAGCTGCAGTTAAGAGTGCATTTACAAGAGATACACTTAGAATACACGTAGTTCGTGGCATCTGTCTCGATGTAGATGTCCTCGTGTCCACGCAAATGTCGAGGAGCACGTCTTGGAGAGACCACGCGTGTAGAAAAGGCACGTGAGCGCGTTTGATGGACTCGGCACCGCGGCAGCTGCCAAGCGCGGTGCAGGTCCAGGCAGGTCCCCATCATGTTTATACATTCAGGTCTAGTTATTTTTTCAAGAGCAAGAGAAAGCAAGAGATGTCATAGATGCCTACTGGTGTCGAGCAAGCCCGCCTACAGCAAGGTCTAGCAATCGCGCCAGCGAGAGAAAACCAGCGCGATATTGCGCCCCGAATGCATGATCATGTCAGACCCGGGACGAGTTCTCTCAGTATGAGTTCAAGTTTCGTTGTGGTTCCTTACTAGATGGAACGGTCAAATAGAGCTGTTCTAGGCGCCGACGCGCCAGAATCTAGAGCATCGTACACGTAAAATTCACATTCTCAGTCAGTACAGCCTATGCGTCAGCTCGCTTCTCTTAGCCATCCTCTTCCGGAATCTGCGATGAATCTACGCGATTGTGATCCCCAGCGCCTCAGCGACAAGCAGCGCGCTTTTCTCGCCAACTGCAACGGCAGTCGAGTACGTGTTCGCGCCGACGTTCCCAGGTACGATCGACATGTCGCAGACCTTGACGCCCTGCGTCCCGTAGACGTTCAGCTTGCTGTCGACGACCCCACCCACTGCGCGCGGCTTCATCGCGCATGTGCCGAGCGAATGCCATGCCGTAGAGACTGTTCACAACATCAGCATCTTGATCTATCAATAATGGGAAGTGGAGACTACACACCGAATTCGCGCGTGTACTTCTCAATCGCGGCATCGTCTTCGGTAGAGTAGACGATGCGCGGCGAGTCAAACGGTACAGGACCTTCCGCCTTCTCGATGAGCGCAGCAGGCGAACCCTCTGCGAACGTTGGGTGAAGGCCCTTGACCTCGCCACGGAAGCCCTCCATACGTCGCGCAATCTCGCGCGAAAACTTGTAGCCCCAGATTAACGGGCGTACATCAGCCATGCTGCGAGGTGGTCAGCGTTGTGCGGAAGAGCATGTAAGGGGATAAAGAGCACCTTTCAAGGAATCCGGGGCGGAAGTCCGTAGGTGCAGACACATCGTCCTTGTGCGTAGCGTGAACATGTCCCCGGGCAGCGGGATACTGGTTGTAGTACCCTAGGCAGAAGTACTTGCCGTACGGGACGCTACTCGGGTCTCCGAAGAGCCTGTGCAGGCGCATCAGCCTGCTGTGCTTTGCTACGCCACGTCAAGGGCTGCCACGTACACGGCCAGCTCTCCCATCCAGAGCACAGGCTTATCGGGGCGTGGGAGGAAGTACTCCTTCCAACGAGGCGCAAACTCTGGTCCGAATGCCTCTAATTCTTCGGGCGTTGGCCGCATCTTGACACCGCCATCAATACCACTGTGCATAGCATGAAGCGTCAGAGCGCGCATCATACATAGCGAGCTCCAAGACGTACTTGTGAGCGAGCATGCTTTGGCCGTTCTTGTGCCATTCCTGAGCAGCCGCTTCCATTTTGTCCGGCTCGTTGCGGAGGACGAAGTCGAGAGTATCGGCGTCATCAGATGTGCGGTAGGGAACGAAGCAAACGTTGTGATCTACCGAGAGAGATCACGGTCAAAGGCATGCATAGGTTGAGCGAGTACGAGGATCGTACCTTGGTAACCCTCGCCGACGCCGTCAAGTTCGACTTTGATGGGAACGCCGATCTTCTTGAGAACGTCTGCGCGTCCAACGCCGGAGCGTTCGAGAACACCGGGTGAACCGAACGTGCCTGTAGAGACGACTACGAGCTTCTTCGCGCGCACGGTATGTACGTCGGTATCAGCGTCTGGGAGGAACTTCTTGTTCCACGTAAACTCGACACCGGTCGCCTTGTCCCCGCTGCATGACAGTTAGCGCCCGGCGATGAATTGGATGACAATGATGGATCGCACTCGAATGTCAGGCGGCGTACGTGAGTGGCGGTCACAATGTGCATCCCTGGGAAGTCGCGATTGTAGATGTAGCAATGGGGGACGTCGGAACGGTGGCCGTTCTCATTGTTGATCCACTTCTGCCAGCGGCCATACGTGTTGACAGTAACAAGGTCGTTGACATCCGTGTCCTCGTCGCCGGTAGAGCGAGCGGTGTCGAACTTGCGCGCAGTGGCGAGATAGTCCTTGCCGACCGAGATGTACTTGCCGCCCCATGAGACCTTCAGCGGACCTGCATCGCCGTGGTTGAGTGCGTCCTTCTTGATCTGGTACGTCTCCGCCTGGAGATAGAGCGGGTCAGTATATCGGCAAGCGATGATCTGCATAGCGCCACAGCAGAACACCGGGCGAAGTGTACCTTTTGCATAAGCGGGATAAGGTCCTTCGACCCCCAACCCGGGTTGGAGTACATCTGCTCCCAATCGTCGTAGTCGCTAGCTGCTCCGCGAGTGTACATGGCGAAGTTGACGCTGGAGCCACCTCCGAGGCATTGTCCTGCCGGCGTGACAAATGTACGATTGCCGAGTGCGGGTGTGGGTTCGGCGACATGGAAGCGAACAGTGTTGGCCGTCGGTGCGAGATGATGGAGGAAGCGAGCAGGTTGTACGTGGCTGAGCTGGCCTTGAGTTGGCGGGCCCGCCTCGAGTACCAGAATGGATAAATTCGGCTCAGCAGACGCAATGCGAGACGCGACGATCAGGCCGCAGGTACCACCGCCGGCGATGACCAGGTCGTACTCGGGTGCGACAGAGGGTGTAGCGGACATGGTGACGATTGAAAGAATGGCAAGAAGTTTGCCTTCGTGCTTCTTATAGCGTTGGCGTATGCTCGCCTGAGCGAAGCATCACGGCCGGATGGAGACGAGACGGTCAACTGTTACTACCCATCCGTGCCCGAGCGTGCCCGACGGCTTGGGTGGCATGAGACGTCCGCTGGGATACAGGCTCGCGCAGATGGTCATTGTGCACCCCGATACTCTTTACGGCTTCGAACATCCGCCTCTAAAGCCGTACAATTGCCAACCTGGAGGTCCATCGCCTCGTACAGAGTTCGCATTTCCGTTTAGGCGGGAGGCCACTGTGAGTTCAGGGTACGGCTATCCATCAGAAGAAGTCGCGACAAGCTAGAACTCAAAAACATGCAGGCGTCAATCTTCTTGGGCGCTTCAGGTCTTTGGCTGTGAGCAGACGACATGGGCGCGACGATCAACTTGACAAGCGCGCAGCAACGGCAGAGAACCTGAAGATACCGACAGTGGCGTCGGACCTAGGATCAATGGAAGCAGTGGAGAAATGGATTGGCTGCTTGGAGAACCCCGTATGTATACGTTCAGAACCGGAGAAGCTGAAGAAGTTAGACTGTTACTGGAAACCGCCGAGCTGCCCGGGTGGGAAGTATTCAAAATTGGGCTGACCATGAGCCGTACTGAGGTGTACATCCAATTGAGAGGTGTGGTACTAGGGCGCCGAAAGTCATCGCGATGGTCGCTGGTAGAAAGCAACGTCACTTCGGTGAGGAGGGTAAGTTGGAGAACGCCCTCGTGACTTGGCTTCGCCGCGCGCTGATCGTCGCGTTCAGTCAGCGCCTCGTGCGGTGAAAAAAATGCCTCTTTTCAATGGATTGAATCTCAACTCGACCAGTACTCATCTGTGTGCATTAAGGGGGAATCGAACCCCCGGCGGGTCGATGGCAACGACCCAGGTTACCACTACCCCATTAATGCGCATAAATGTCTCTTAAGGAGTGAGTTACTATTTCCAATTGCTTAGTGATCGATCGTCCCGCCAAGGTTAGCAGCGGATAGTCTTGCGGTGAAGCTGACCTGAGATACCAGACTTTGAGACGTAGCATGCGTGGTCGAGTGCGCGTGTACGTCTGTATATGTGAGTGGGCTCGGCAATCGGCGCTGTCACACATGAGGGAACGGCGGAGGAAAATGGGCTGGTTGCAACCACCATGAGGTCGGTGGTGGGTATTCTTTATGAGTCTCGCACTATTTTGGCTCACTATGCGAATGCCGATATGCTGCTGTGGCCAATCAATCTGCCGTGGTGGCAAAACCCAGGTGGGGCACTTGTGTCCGTGATTGACACGTAGGCGGCGCTCCTTTCTTCCTCAGGATTATCCTCTTTCCCTCTCCGCCACGAATCGCGCTTACCAGAATGGACACCTACCAGCATCTGGCGCCTACTGGATACACGACATCTGTCAACCTGTAAACGAAATGGCTGGTGTTAGTGTTCGAACGCCTCGAGCCTCAATTGCTACGCGCCGGCGCGCTTCGATAACGCCCGAGCATCGACTTGCGTATATGCGCTTGGACCATCGGACGCTTCAACTCGTCGAGATCGTGTTCCAACACCTCGATCCACCGAAGATACAACAAATCGCATGTTTCATTCAGTGTAGCAAGTTACAAAGACGAAAATATGGAATCAAATCAGTGCGCGTACAGTCCCTTCTTTGGCTTCATTTAACTGACGTGCTTTCCCCAGCTCACTTCCCGTCGTACGCTCTAAGCGCACCTAGCAGGCGTGAATCCCCTCTCCCATCGACCACTCCCCCAATCCCATGCCCCCGTTTCCACCGAAGTCTTGGTCGTCGTCGTCGCGGCGCTTGTGGATGCCCGAAGGCGGTGCATCGGGAAGGCTAACGTCCTCCTCGTCATCTTCATCCGGGAAAACACGGTTATTGGGGTCTTCGTGGCGCGCCTTCCAATGCCTCTTGAATGAGTCCCCACGCGACAGCAGCAATCCGCAGTGAGGGCACTTGACACCGGCTTGGTCGTGCGCGCTCGCCATGTGGCGAAGCATCACAAACCTCCAAGAAAAGATAGGCTCGCCCGCCTTGTTCTTCCCCGCCTTGGTCTTCTTCTTAGGCACGCACCCTTCGACCTTGCACGTCCGGAGGTCTTCAGCCTCGGGCCCACTGTGCTTCTTGGTTGGTTTGCGCTTCTGGGCCGGTCCGCGCTTCTGGGCCTGGCCGCCCGACTTCGCCGCCTTCTTCTTCGTTCTGGGGCGCGACAGCGTGGTTCTGCCTGCGCCGGTTGACCGGGCACCTCCCGTAGGAGCGGCGCCGGTCGATACTATGATGTCGAGTACCAGGTCTGCGCTGGAGGCGGCAGCCTGGTTTGTGGTGTATGGCTCGTTGCGCCTCTGCGAACGAGTATTGCGACGATGGACGCCACCTGGATGGATGTGGTCAGGTTCGTGCAGATCCGCTCGACGTAAACGAGAGCGTATACCTTGTGGCGCCACACCTGCGCTGGTGATGGACGGTCCTGGGTTTATGTCGAGGCCCTGCAGAACACTTACGTCGATACTCGCTGCAGGCGGCGGCAACGGCGGCATTTTCCACAAGCCCAGCTGTGCCGTGAAGTCTACGGTCGGAACGTCCGAGCCGATAGGATATGGCGCGTTCGTGCTGTAAAGGTCCTGCGCCATCGGGCCACCAGTGTCAACAGGTCCCAGCGAGACACCGCCTACCATGCACCCACGTCAGCGCGCCGCACGGCAGACTGTAAATGGGACGCGTACCTTCAAACATATTGAAGGGCAGATGCGCAAACAGACTAGGACCATACTGGCCCTGCACCGTAGACAGGAGAGAGTCCTGTGCCATCGGGCCACCGGTGTACATGGGATCCAGCGAGACGCCGCCTATCGTGCGTCCATGTCAGTGCGCTGCACGGCAGACTGATTGAAACGCGCACCTTCAAGTATGTTCAAGGGCAACTGCGCAAACTGTCCAGGACCGTGCTGATCGTACACCGTAGACTGGATGGATGCGTATCCGTTGCTGCCCATGGCGGTCGCGTTGTGGTTGGCGTTACCGTCGCCGACCAGCGAAGAGGGCGGGAACTCGTTCGCACCCCAGGGCGATTC
>UWZB01000334.1:633821-644442 GCA_900536885.1 Peniophora sp. CBMAI 1063 | reverse complement strand
GCCCCCGCCCCTCCACTCCCGCTCCCTCCCGCTCCCCCACTTCCCCCCGCACTCGAACTCGCGCCTGGCCCGCCACCGCTTCCTGTACCTCCATTCCCACCATTCCCTTCGGAATTAACTCCCCTAGCACTCTTCGCCTTTGCCTTCCCTTTCCCCTTCTTTTTCGCTTTCGGTACCATCAGAAGCGGTTCCAGTACCTCGATCCTAAAGCGTCGTTGTGCGAGAGCCGCGAGAGGAACAACTCTATCTGGGGGGGCGCCAGCTTCTGCGGCGGCCTCGGCCTTGGTGATGGAATCGGTATCTGACGCGTTGCCATTCCAGCCCCATCTCATGAGTTCGCCGTCGCGGCGCGCACGCAGACGTCCTGCGAGCTTCGCGTGCGACTCTTTGTTGCGTACGGCCTCCGCGACGTCGTCAATAACATCGGCCAAACGAAGCCAACCGCGGTCTTCCTGCATGGAATAGCTAAATTCAGCGCCTGATATCATGCCTGAAACTGATGAGAAGCAGAACTCACGTCAATGGCGCGCTTCACATATTGGCGGTTGGTATAGTTGAGAAGACGACTAACGGCGCCTGCTCCAGACTGGTACCGCTGGAAGCACGGAACCAAGTACTGGACGAGACGTTCGCTATCATCCTCCGGGAGCCCTAACAGTGTATCCCTCGCGACCTCTCCGAACCATCCATCCAGAAGTTCGTAGAAATCAGCACCGGCAGGTGCACCTCCGGGCCGTGGAACAGTGAAGTAGTTGTATACGGCAGTGTGTATGCCCATATGGTATCCGACGTCGAGCGCTGGTGCCTTTCCGGGATTGTTCGTGGGCGCTTGCATAAGGTGTGCGGCCGCTGGCGCAACGTAGTTCCACAGCGACTGCAGAGAAGCAGCAGGGTTCGCGCTGCCCGTCGCTGGGTTAGCCAGCGCGGGCGCTGGGCGCATCTGGGGCATAGTCATCGTGTGCGAGCAGCCCCGAGCGAGGGATGTAGATGATGCGAGTGTAAGCGGACACCGAGCCTGTTATAGGTCGGGGGCAAACTAGAACACCCTAAGCGTCCACAAAGCAAGGATACTGGGTGAATTGGGCACAAGAGCAAGACGGGCAAGAAAGACCAATGGCAAGCAAGATGATGACGGTGGAGAGAAACCAGCTGTTATAGGGGGTTGACTTGCAGTTTCGATCAGTTTTCTGGTGCTGGACGGATCCGGCAATCCCCCGGCTTCTCGTACTACCGGCATGTGCATATGCATGCTCTCTAGCTATACTTAAGCCAGTTATGGACGATAGTTTGTGGGGAAGGGTCCTTCTAGTACGCTGATGCGGGCCTACGCCACGCGCCCGCGAGCATCTCGTGTGAACGTCAGTGAGTAGAGTAAATTCATAGAACGCGATTATATGTGGTACGAGCCTGGGCGTGGATGATAGTATGTGAGGTACATAGCATGGACAGATACAAGATGCGAAATAGTACAAAGGGCAGTCCGTGATTAGATCGTGAGCGGGGAGTGAAAGCAAGAAGGAGAACAAACCGAAGATGACCACAGCATAGGGGAGGTCTACAAACAAAATACGGATTCGAGTTAGATCTACAGGCGATTCATTAGATAGGCATCCTCATCCATTCATCCTCAAACGACGCCGATGACGACGGCGACCCGGACACTACACTCGGGGCCCGCGGGCGTAATGCCTTCCCCATTAGCCCCGGCGAACTCATCCGGTCGCAAACTACTGCTCTTCCATCCCCAGCTCTGGCTGACAGCGAAGACATCCGGACCACTCGAGAAACGCGTAAGAGCACTGCCAGTAGCACTTGGACACGCGACAGTGAAGTACGCCGCAACCTGCGCACGCGAGTCACGATACGGAGCGGGAGGACCGATGGGCGGGTTCGTTGCAGGGAGCGACGTGGAAAACGACGACGAAGACGAGTGCAGGGTCGAGTTCGACGTCGGCGCGCTTCCGGGTGAGCCTGGTACAGGTGTCGGTGTACCTGCGCGTGGCGTCAAGCTGAAGCTATACGGCATTCCAACACCGCTGCCCCCACCAGGTCCATGTGTAGGCGACGCCGCAGCGCTACCAGCCCTCGCGCGGCCGGTGGACATGACACCCGCCCTCTCACGTTCCGCACGAATCTCGCGATCCGTGCGCTCCCAACTGACAGACGGCGGTGGCAGAGCGAGACCTGCCGGCGCTGATGCACCGGGAAGAGGGTCAACGGAGGATTGACGATGGAGGTACACGCCCAATTGAGCGCCGCGAGGAGGGCGGCGGACGAGCTGAACGTAGACGTTGTATAGACTTCCCGCATACCACACGGTGTGCGAGTGTAGACGCTGCTTCTCACGAAGGGCGTCTACGTCCCAGAATTCCGCCGCGAACCGCAATGGGGGGTGGCTCGTCCAGCGACCAGCGGTTCCATCGACATCTCCTGCCTTGGTGCGGTCGCTCGCGAGCCCGAAGAAGTCTGCTGCAGTGGGTGATGGTCCTTTGCCTCCTCCCGGACGTGTCGAATGCGTGCTTTGCAGTCCACTTGCCGAACTAGGGAGCTCAAATAGTTCGTCCAGGCTGGCACCCTCCAAACCCGATGTGTCTCCTACTCGCTCGGTGACCTCCGTCCGGACGGGCCACACGGCCATCTCGGCATCAACTTCGCCAGCGTCTACCGCTGCCTTTAGCTCCGCGGCACTAACCGCAACTCCGAGCTCGCTATTGCCTGCGTTGGGCTTCACACCAGGCGCAGGCGATTGTGGCGGGGAAGACGAGGAGGGCCTGACAATCGTGTGGCGCAACAGAGAAGCGGACCAATGAGCTGCTTGTACGAGGGCTCGGGGAACGAAGGTGCGGCCTGTCGTAGCGGAGCGTTCAGCGCTGAGTGCGACGAGATCGTCTACGGGGATATTCGCGTAGTAGATCCCTTCCGCGAACATACGCGTGAACTCTTGCTCCTCCGCAGCGTCGACGCCCTCCGCGCGCCGCAGCTCGACGATAGTCTTCGCCAATTCGTACCGCTCCTTCTCTCCGCGTACGCACAATGTGTCACTCGCGACCAGTGCGCGAACCCACGCGGCTCCTAGCCCACCGCGGCGCCATACTCGGGGTACATCTGGGGGAGGTGCGCCGGGTAACGCGGCCCCGACGCTCGTCGCGAATGGCATCTTGCCTTTCTCACGCTGACCCGCGCCACTGCCGCTTCCGGTCGAAGAGGGGGATGTCGACGGACGACCACCGCGCAACGGGCTGATAGGCGACGAGAGTACCGGAGTCTTGGGCGTAGGCGGTGCTGCAAGCGGGGGCGCAACCTGCAGTTCATATGCGAGCATATCCGGTCCCCATCGTGCGAGCCAACATGCGGCTGCTTGACCGATCTTGTCGCTTAAACCGCCGTACCGGAGGTATAGACCCCCATCGCTCTCCTCGCTCTCCTTGCCGTCCTCCTCATGCCCCTCTTGCTCCGGATCCTCCTTGCGCACATCTTCTTCCTCAACCACATCTCCGTGCTCCTCCGACCGTTGCGAGCGCGACAGAGTGAGCGTCTCGAAGCTCTCGGCAATGCTTGCAGCAGATGATTCGAGTTGCATCTCCGCTACACCCTCAAGACCCACGGCAGGGCTCTCATCATCGTCTCCATCCGCGCCTTCGCCTATTCCGTCTCCAATCGCGAACTTGAGATATGGTACCGCAGTACGCGGGCCGATGGTCTTGAGAATCATGCCGAGCGCTTGAGCCACAAGTGCGGGTAGGGCGAGATAGGCCGCCGTGGCTAGTAACGACATCAGGAAGCGTGGAGTGGCTGGTTGATGGCCCGCTGGTGTAGGCGGGAATGGTACGGGTGGTGGGTATGGGAAGGCGGGCGTCAAGGGTTGGGCCGTCGTGGGTATCAAGGCGGGTGAAAGGTGTAGGGCTGGGCCTCCGCCGTAGAGACGTGCGAGGCATAACCTTCGATAGGAGTAGATGTCAGCGTCTAAACAAAGTACGACTGCAGAGTAGAATGAAGACGCGAAAAGATCTCAGAGAGATATTGCGCTGAGGACGCAGGTTGAGCTTGACTGCGGGTAGCGAGTCTACTGGTCGCACGACGCTAGGGAGCACGCCATGGCACCCTAGCTCTCGTGCAAGTCTCGAGTCGCAACACATGCAGGTCAGCTCTATACATCAAACTGGCCGGCCCGGGAGAGTCTCCGGATATTCCGTAAACCCAGCCGCACATGCACCCCGACCGTTCCTGTGAGGGCGGGGAAGCCGCTGCCGGCAGCGAGTGGGGGGGCATTGACACCGTCAAGACGACGCGAGTGGCGCATCAGTAAGCGCATCATGACGTCGGCAGATGCGTGCAAGGACAGAAGCCTGGGGCAGAGATGAGGAGGACATCTTGGTGAATGCTCTCAACAACTCTCGCGTGCTTGATGCGCCTTATGTGCACCAGAAGCGATAGAGCAGAGGCAGCTGACTATCGCAAGGGCGGGAGAGGTACTCACTCGAAGGCTGTGCAATCGATACCGATAACCAGTCAGTCTTGGCAAGGATCCAATGGCGAAACTAGCGTACCAGCCCGAGTGATGTTAGTGTCGTAGAGCACGACGTCGACCTCGCCTCCGCCATGAGAGCTCTCTGCGAAGCCTCCGGTGAATAATTCCCGAAAGAAGCCCTGCTCGCGTGAGATGAAGTACGTCAAATCAAGGAAAGGTTACACGTACCGCTTGAACAAGCACAACTTTATGAGCGTGGTAGACGCCGTGCCAGGAGCGCCCTTGGACGTTTAGGGCGACATCTGGTAGAGAGCGGGTAAGGAAAGCAGAGTATAGGTGAGCCTGTAGTGTATCGCTGCTCGACGGCGCCGGCGCCGGCGGGGGCGGCTGTGCCATTTGTAGGCGACTCGGCTTGTGGAGGAGGGCGAGATGAGCGTTCAGGGCAAGCCAGTCTTGCGACGGATCGGTGTCCATATGAATACGTCGGTATGTTTAAGTAAACGGAAGAAGTTAGAGTTCGGTTCAGGAGTGAAGTGAACCTAAGCGCCCCTGACGCCTCGCTTTCAACCTCCATCACCTCCGCCGCAGCCCATGGCGTCTTCCCGCTTTTCCGTACTTTCTTCCTCCTCTCTGTCCTCGGCGGAGCTCCTCTCGCCTACTGGAAGCTCTTCACGATATTCTTTGCCCAATGCACCATCAATATCCACCGCCGTCGGCCCCAGTAAACCTATCGCTCGTACGACCATCTACGACCGACCTCTCAATAAAGCGCGTGCTGCCGAAGTCTCCATGTCCAGCTTCGCATTCTTGTTCTCCGAGATTGTGCAATATACGCAGAAGCGCGTCGCGGGTATCAGCGACTTTGAACGCAGGTTCTAGCCACTCTGCTGCTCTCCGAGCTCGAGCCTGATCGTGCTCTGCCGCGCAGGCTAAATACACTCGGATACCGTATCGGCACGCGCGTGCTCGAACTCATGATATGGCGAGACCAAGCAAGCTCGAAGCAGCCGAAACGAGAAATACGGTTCTTACCAGCGCTGATGGCCATACACAACAATGTGTGGAAAGCAGTATTTGGTCGGGTAGCGGACGGTGTCGAGCGCAGTGTTGAGAACTCCGATGAGTGTGCGTCATTGTTTTCATTGTTGGTTATCTGCTGACTTAGCTGTCAATGGGCTACAGACATGATAATCGACAATGACCCCGCAATCACGCGATCCATTTCCGTGCCACGCGAAATGAGCCAACTGTCGTGCTCATCATTCACGGCGGGGATGGTTGAGGCCGTTCTCGACGGGCTAGGATTTGTGCGTTGCACCGTCTCGGAATATATCTTTCTTGGCCTGACTTACAACGTAGCCGGCACGCGTCACGGCGCACAACACTCCGAATGCAGATCATCCTGCGCGCACCACAATTCTGATCAAGCTCGACCAGAGCGTACTGGCGCGGGAGGAGTTATTCAAATGAGTCCAAAACACGTTCTGTCACATAAATTTTATTTGATAGACCCTACTATCGCTGCATCTGATTAGTGCCACCGCGCCACCGGCTTATCTTGGGACTTATCTGTTGGGATATGCAAAGTTGCGTGGTGCGGCACCCAGAGATTATCGCGCACCATCTGTGTGGGCAGATTCCATGCTAGATCGTGCGGTGGGTTTGATGCGCGCGGAGCGATGCTACGCCCAGTCGTGTCGAGCGTGCACTCAACTTGAGGACTTACCACCACCAATATGGCACCGATCAACATAGAACTGGAATTTCTCACTTACTCGGCCTGCTTCCGTCTTGATTCGACCTCTCAGGCGCGCGCGTTGGAACACGCAATCGCGCAACACTTGGGTTACCCTAGGCCAGGCGAATTTCGTATACTGTTCAATGGCGACCGCGTGACGTCTAATCAGACTATTGCAAGCCAGTGGACTGAGAACGAAACGTCAGTGGTCTTCATGATGGAACAAGGGGGCCCAAGCTATCACCCGGGGCTCTACATGCAAACTCCCGAAAAGATCGATTGGGTGTGCTGGGAGATTGTCTACGCACCTGGCCCGGAGACTCGACGTCTGGACTTCCTTCCCAAGGCGGCCTGGCGTTCGGGTGGGATGGACTGGAGAGGATCCCTTCGCGGCCTCCGTAACCTGCCTTTGGAACAGCGGGGGGCGGGAGACATGGAGGGTACTGTAGAATGGGATGTCAGGTCCGTCCCGCTCCACATTACTGCCTATAGTCACTGATTCTCATTTCTCCTCACAACAATCAAGATAGCTGCGGGATCATTCGATCAAAACTCCGAGGCGAAGCAGCACACCCGTTTGGACGACAGCAACGCAGTGGTTCTAACATATACTGAAGTGGCACCGTACATACAGGGTGTTTTCGACGCTCTATCAATTGATCGCGGCATATCGTACGGCTTTCTCAGGTGGACATACCCTTTGCTCAACGGATAGGATATCATCTGACAACTTAGGATGCCACTTCATCAGAAACTATTACAACGCGCTCATCGCGACTCCCTACCTTGCCGTCCGCTTCGTCGATCAGGCGAGTTACGAGCGCATCGCACCAATCTCTATCTGGCCTCCGCCGCAAGTCATGGCGCGTATTGTTATGCTGTTTCAGCATGTAGAGCAAGCCGAGCTGGGCTGTTGGAAAGGAGCGATGGCGCGCGCCAAAGCAGGGTCATCACTCTGGAAGGATGTCGTTGGTTACGACGGACGCGTGGCGGACCAAAATGCATACCGTGTATTAGAATGGAGAGCGATTGAGGTCACCGAGGACTGCAAATATTGCCGATACAAAACGTGGGGTGACACCGCACACAGAGCTTCAGCGCCCGGCCTGCGGCCGCGGCCCAGGTGATTCTGCGCCCTATAATGAGGATTGTATCTCTACCACTGACGTCCTCTTTACAGTATATGTATAGTAGGATGAAGGTGTTCGCTTCATTGTGAGGCGCTCCTATGTACTATGTAACCTCATGATTACTAGATGCCAACCTCTGAGGATAAAGTCGGGAGTGCGTGACAGACACGATCAGTCACGCCTTGATCATCATCACGCAATATGCGTTGGCTCGGTGTCGTGCGCGTTGCTCCTAACGACGCCGACGTACATCGCCAGAGCCATATCAACCCCGTCTCACTGCCGCGACTTTGTCACCACTCACAATGCCGGTTCTCAACCTACGCGCCTCTCTCGGCGCGAACACGGCGAACTTCCGCATCTCATCGAGGGCCTCGATCAGAGAGTTGGTGTATGCCATAGACAACCTTATCGGTCTCGGTGATCCTAGCAGGCTCCGCATCTTCAGCAGAGGGGGACAGCTCCGCGAATCTGATACGCGTACTGTGGAGGAAGCCAACGTTCAGAATGGCGATCAACTCCGTGTCATATTCGGATTGAACGGCGGCTACGCTGCGGATGGCATCTACTTTGCCTCTCCTGAGGAGGTCCCGCAGCTCAACCTGGAGGTCTCGTTCTCTCCTGGACTTCTGGCGTCCCAGATATTCAGGCCCGGTAACGGATGGTCGGGGCCCATGAGGGTCTTTGAGTGGAGTGGCTCGATCTTGAGCGAGCGTGGGTATGGCACTTTGTCTTGCTTGCAAGAGCGCGATACCGCTCGGAAGGATCACGCTATCACTTGGGAAATCAGGTACGCGTGAACATACCTCTTCTCTTTTTCTCGTGTTGAAGATTGCGCAGCCCGGACCTCTCCAACGCAGAGACTGACCCCGTGAACGAGCATTTCGCCCTGAACGACACCAACGCGGTCGTGCTCAAATGGAACGAGGCTTCCGCATATCTGTTCCAGGCTCTTACGTCGTTCAGTTTGGACCGTAGCAGTATCGAACGCTTCTCCATGTGAGCCTACCGAGCTTCCCTCCGAAGTTTCTATCTTGAGATTGATCGGCTTGTAGGAGATATTCCGAACGACTCACTAAGAGCAACTACGTCGCCATCCGCTTCTTAGACCAGGCGACATACGAGCAACTCGTCCCGCTCTCTGTTTCCCCTCCTCCGGACGTCGTAACGCGTATCGTACTGCTCTTCCAGAACCTGAGCCAAGCCGACGTAGCAGCGTGGCCCCAAGCCCAGGCGCGCGCACAGACGGGGCCGAACTACTGGAAGGAGGTCATTGGCTTCGATGAACGCGCCACGGACGCGTCGCTCTACCGCGCGTTGGAATGGAGGGCGATTGAGATCCCTGCCGCAGGAGCTGCTGCATAGAACATCTCTGTGACATACAGCTACCCGCCTATTGTTTGTATAGTACAGTCGCGTTGAATAAGGCCCTACTACTACTAGTCTTACTTGTTCCAACTTCCTGTAACTTCGTCCGGCGCTGGTGAAGTGCCTGTCTACCAGTACTTCGTGTAGCATCGTGTAGCGTCACAAATGTAGTGGCAGGGCATGGGTGATGTGGTGTACCAACCTCAATAAGCACTTGATCCCGAACCACCATGTCGACCACCACAACATACCTCTTCATGCCCATGCCGCTGTGCACCCGCAGTTTTATCACGTATCATCGAAAGACACTATTAGAACATGCTATGTCCGCTGTTCCCAGCCACATGGGTGGATCGTTCAGAGGCAGCCGAACGAGCTGAATGCGACAGCGCCTCCCGCTCCTTCTGGGGTTATACGTCCTGTGGCGCTATAATGATGGGCACAGCCTCTGCATTCAGCGTTGCGATCTCCCGCGCGCTCAAACGTTTGAGCATCCCCTTTGACGGGCGTAACGGGCGCGCACAAAAGAACTGATCCACGTATTCGGACATCGAAGCGCCCCGTGCATAAAAGGCTGTCTGATCATCTGCCTCGCCCACTCCACACCCCATCTTTCCCTTTTCTGCTCGTGTTTCGGTTCCTTCTCACCTTCACGCGACCATGGTTCAACTCTTCCGCGCGCTTCTCAACGTCGGGCTCCTGGCCACCGCATCCGCACAAAAGCCATGGAAAGTCATTGTTGGTAACGAGACCGGCGCGGCGCTCTTCGACCCTGTATCTCTGGTGCGTCTCCAAGCCTGCGTGCTTCTTTCCGAGCTCACAGACTGTCTAGGATGGCGTCTCTTCGGGCGACACAGTGACTTTCATCTTCAGTCCCAAAAACCACTCGGTCACCCAGTCGAGCTTCGCCGAGCCTTGTCGACCGTTGCCCAATGGCTTCGATACTGGGTTGTGCGTGCTCTGAGTGCCTCATGCGCGACGCCGAACTCACACTACCATAGCGCACACCCGGTGGCTATTGGGGCACCACTTGCCGACCGCCCGACGTTCACTTACACCATGAACGGCGTACGTAGTCGTTCTGATCATGTGAATGCGTGTCTAATTGTATCCATTTCAGACGGGACCAGTATGGGTTTATTGTCGCCAAGCCCAATTCACCGCTCAAAGCCACTGTGGACAGGTACGCCTACAGAGTATGTTATCGGTCTATATGTACTGATTGAGTACGTTCTCTAGGACATGGTCTTTGCCATCAACCCAGATGCGCCTGGTACTGGTGCCAACCGCACACTGGATGCCTTCCGGAACAATGCGATAGCAGAGGCTTGGTCCGACTTGCTCTACGGCAACGTCACGACCTCCAACGGAACTTCCACGACCGCAACTGCATCGACGAGTGGAGCACAGCCAACGCAGAGCGGATCGTACGACGCTCCGCAAGCCGATTCACTCGCTGCCGCCGCCGTCTCTGGCGACGACAGCTCGAGCGGAGACTGGAGTGCCCTCCTTGACAAACTGAACAGCCTTGCGCCGGTCGTTTTCGGCCTGCTTGGCGGCATACTCGTTCTTCTGCTTGCCATTTTGGGCGTGGGCATCACCTTGTGTTTGCGGCGTGGCGCAAGTGCGGGCGCTGCCCGTCAGATCAGCCCTAACTACGCCCCTGTTCGTCGGCAGGACCGTGTGGACTTCCCGGAGGGCGATCGGTACTCGGACAACGCGCTCAAGTATAGCGATGCGTGAGGGCATCTGTGCTTTCTCGTGGATTGATTGCTATCTGGGCTGGTTGCGAACATTCGTCTTGATGACTGGATCATCTTTGTACCATGATACTTTCCATTGCTCTGTATTGATCGTCGCGCTTCTCTCCACCTCGCATGTAATGATTACGATTGTGATACACATATAATTACCGTG
>UWZB01000334.1:618347-633700 GCA_900536885.1 Peniophora sp. CBMAI 1063 | reverse complement strand
GGGCGAGTTCGTACCGCGCAAGGCCGCGGGAGGTGATTTCCGCTAATTTCCGAACTTTTCCCACGCACCGAGGCTTGACCGGGACTTGTACTTTTACTCTAGGAACTTAGTACGTAGTACCCACCCCAAGTACGTATACGGCATCTGCCATGAGATTTGTGGATGAAGGGCATTTGAAGTGGAAGAGCCTCTCGTAGAAGAACAGAATTCTTGGTTCAAGTCCCTCAAAACTCGGAGCGAAATATTTATATACTTGTCGTACATACGATCGAACTCATAAGCCTTTGAACATATTGGCTCAAGGGGACAGCGCTTATGAAGTGAAGGTCACTTTTGGCTCGTCTTGTCAGCTCTGAGTACGCTCTATGCGACGACTCAGTCCGTACGATGCCTGCGATCAGGACGTGGGAACAATTCGGAAATTAGCGGAAATCACCTCCCGCGGCCTTGCGCGGTACGAACTCGCCCTACAAAGTTCACCTTCTACGCTCCTGCGCCTACTATAGCTCTATGAAGGCTCAAATACAGCTGACAGTGCTGCTGGCCGAAGGTAGAGAATGGGGGAGGGCAGGGTAAGCCCTTGTCGGGCCGATAACCGCCGCGGCGCAGCGCGGCGCGCGGACATCAAACGCGGTTTTGAACCGAGGGGAAACGGCGAACCGTAATATAATCCCATGAACCAGCCTGCCTCTCAAGTACCTTCTCGTGTATAAGCGCTAAGCACCGAAGACGCGTCTCGAACCGCAGCTCGACATCTCACATGTTCGTGCTACCGTCGGCTTCCCGGGCGCTTATCGCCGAGGCGCACGAGCTGCCCTATCTGCTGTTGCTTCCGTCCATTATCGCAGCTTGGCCAGTGAGCACGATGACCTCGATTGAGCGACTCAGGATTGACCCTCCCCTCATCAATAGTTCTTGTCCATGGGCCTCGGAGAAGGACCAATTACAGGGTCTGTTCGATTGTCCACATATAGGCGCCGTCACTACGCGGACCGCGACGCTGCTAGGCTTCCCGGAGAATGATGAGCATGGCGTACGTCTGGCGAACGTGTATTGCAAGTGTGCCGCTGATCTGATCGCGTTGCGTGTAGGTAGTGTTCACGCGAGACAGGCTCTCATCGCAGAACTCGTATGGATACTCGCCCCACCCACTTGCGTGGTACGTCGATGTGGTCAAGTCAATCCTGGCCGCCGCACCGTCAGGATCGAAGAAGCCGTTCATCCTGAGCATAACAACCTCATCCCCCGGCACGCTTGATACCATGCTCGGCATGATCCAAGCTCTCCGCGCCGATCTGCGCGACTCTGAGGGTAGCAATTCACTCATCGCCGTCGAACTCAATACGAGTTGTCCGAACATCCGAGGCGCACCACCACCCGCATATACGCCGAGCACATTGAAGCCTCTCCTGCAGGTCTTGGCTCGACACTATGAGAAAGACCCCACCTTGACGATCGGCCTGAAGCTCGCGCCGTACACCTATCAAACCCAGTTCGACGCGCTGGTTGATCTACTGGAGTCTCTCGTCCAGGCCGGCGCCAACGGTCGAACCAGCCCCATCGCGTTCCTCACGTCGACCAATACGCTCGGACAAACGTTGCTCTTCGATGATCAGACGACGCGAGAGCTATCTCCGAGCACGTTTGGCAAGGGGCCGGGAGAAGGCGCCACACAGCTTGCGCTTCCTACACCGCTCGGTGGCCTGGCCGGAGAAAGCATCCATGCACTATCCTTGGGGAATGTGTACTCGTTTCGAAGATTGTTGGACGCTCATCAGGACGCTGCGTTACGGGATATTCAGATCATCGGTGTGGGAGGGGTTACGTCGCGCGAAGCGCTTGCGCGGATGCGTGTTGCGGGTGCGAGCGTCGTTGCTTGTGCAACGTTCTTGGGTAGAGAGGGCCTGCGTGCTTTTGAAATACTATCTTCGTAGGCATCTACAAGTGCTCGCCTTCGAGCGATGCACGATGTATTACACAATGTACGAATTCAAGAAGCGACTGTATTGGGTACGGAGCAGCGGACCGGCAGTATAGGGATGACTGAGCTCGAGAACTATGGATACAAGTAGGAGATGTAGAGACCATGCCGTAAGTAATATGTACAGCGTAAGTAAGTGAACAGAGGGGGGTGAGGGAGGCTGTCCGCGGGGACAGGATAATTGACACCATAAGTCATACAAGGGTGGGGACCAATGGAAGGAGACAGGTCCGATCTTGAGAGCCAGGAGAGAGAGGTATGAAACCAGAAAGCCAGAAAACATGAGATCCTTATGCGTTCCACTGCGCATGGGTATCCTGGGAGTAGTCGTGGAGGTATTGGCCGTTGTCCTGGAAGTACTGCCTCTGCGCTTGGTCAAGCTCCTGCTTCATCGCGTCGATGTCGAACCCAGTAATATCTCCAAAGTCAGGAACAGGAGTCGCCAAGGCCGGGAGCGCCCATTGTTGCTCAGGAGCTGTGGTTGAGTACTGCTGTTGAGTTACGAATTGCTCCGGGTAGAACTGAGGGGCCAGTGCCGTGCCGCGAGCGTCTAGCGAGACATTTTGGGTGTTCGCGAGGAAGCGCTGACCGAAGGTGGGCATCGGGGTCATCATGTTGTCGAACAGTGTCGGATTGAAGTCTGGGAGCTGCTGCTGGTTATCCATCGAGGCAGCGGACATGGTATGCTCGAGCGGGTACGCGTCGACCGGCGCGAGGTCCAGAGCCAGGGACATGTCGGATGGCATTTGCTCGACGCTGTACGGTTGGTAGGCAAATTCAGCATCCTGTTGGTACGTGGAAGGCTGAGAGAAGAGCTGCTCGGGAACGGACAACTGCGCCGGTATATTTTGGTACGGTTGCGAGGTTGCCTGGTACAAGTCAGACAGTATAATGAAATGAGAACGAGGAGAACTTACCTGCGCAGACCAAGACGAGGGTTCCTGGACGCCAGGTGCAGACGTGGCGTTGTACGAGTACGCCTGCAGCGACTGCGTCGAGTAGTAGGAAGTCGACTGAGCTGGGTAGTGTGTCGCAGAAGACGGGGACGGCTCTGAAGCCGGGACGGACGATGGCACAAACGTCGGCGCCGGAGCAAGCTCGATGACCCTGGGTTGAGCGGGACGCGGCTGAGGCGTACGGTCTCCCGGCGGATACAAGGGATCGGCGAAGGCCTTGGGGGTACCTGCTGGCGAGATCGAACGAGCAGGAGAGCCCGTAGGGCTTGTAGAAGCACGCTTCGCCTTGAACTCCACCTTGAAGCGCTCGCTCGCCTCGACAACCGCGTCGGTCGGGAGCGTCTGGTGAAGGTTGGCCACAAGCTCCGAGACGGCGATGTCAGAGTCCTTGTTTTTGTTGACGCGTTTTTTCGTCGGACCGCGGCGCGAGGGAGCGAACTGGTAGTCCGGATTCGCCAGCTTATGTTGGCGGGCGAGCTCCTGCTGCATGAGACGATACGGCTCCTTCTCCTCCTCGGTCATCTTACGCCAGAGGGCGCCCGCAACGCGGGAGAGGTTGTTCTGCTTCCCCTCAACGGTCTGAAGGTACTTCTGCCCATCTTTCGAGCCCGTGAACTGTTGGCGGAAGAGGATGAAGCAGTTGGGTGGCCGCGGCACTTCGGATGAGGTCTTGGTGCGAGCCCTAGGGCCTGCAGCCTTCCGGCGAGCGTCATTTGACTGCTTGGTTCTCCGAGAAGGACCGGATGCGGGTTCGAGTCCGCCATCAGACAAAACGGACGAAGGAGACGAACAGTCGGACGGCGATGGAGACGAAGAGGTGGAAGAGGACGGTGACGCTGCCCAGCCGATATTCTCTGGAACGGGAACGCCTATGCCACGGATGACCCTGAGGGCCTCGGGACTAGCGTTGCGCACGTCGACAATCGAGAATACAAGTTTGGGAAGCGCGAAAGGGGCTGGATGTGAATTCACACGGGTGAGTGAACGGCTCGCGTGAAATGTGCCAGGAACGAACGCACGCGCTGTGGAAGGCCCGGCAGGCACGTTCTGGCTGTTTGCGAGGGAGGAATGCGACATGCTGGAGACTCGGCGGGGAGATGAATGGCTCCTTTGTGCGGCATCGTGCGCCTTCCTTTATGCACGGAGGGCGGGCAGGGTAGTTCATCGTCCGGCACAGCGAGCTCAGGCAAAAACCCATCCTACAGTCACAGAAGTGAAGCACGAGGCGCCCAAATGCGCCTCGAGGCTGATGTCGGTGCTTTTTGTGATGTTGCAAGAGCGCGCCGTGCGTGCGCTGGGCCCGGAGCGTTCGATGCGGAAACGGCACTTGCCGTGTCCCTGCCCTTTCATCCCCTTTTGTCACAAGTGGCGGGCACACACCCAAGCTTGAGCTGCCGAGCATCCCGATGATGATGATGAGAGTCAGCAGCGTTGACGTTATTACCTGGATGGCGAGGCAATTGTGTCATTGATTCGAACAATGGCACTGTGACTTTGCAGACCGCGACAGCTACTTACCAGGCCAACAATACACCTCAACAACAGTCAGACGTGAGCTCGAGGATGTCGTTGAGGCGCACAAGCTATCCCATAAGGTACCCAAACCAACTAATGACGTTTGCTGGCACGCCCGAGGCCATCCCAGCAAGTACCGCACGTCATCGTAGGCTAAAAAGAACATGTTAGTACATTAAAGTGAATGTGAGATCTTCCCCTCTGGCGTTGGCTAACACTGCAGTCTGAGAGGAGGGCGGGACAAAGAGAGAAGGCATCGAGGCACAAAGGCATGCTCCTCGCATAGATACGTAACACCTAAGTTCGTACTAAGGATCGGCCAGCACAATACGGCAGTTCGAATCAATACTTACGTGCTAGCGTACTTCGAATAGCATAGTACCGGGTAGCACTGACAGATGTTGCGCAGTCAGGCGTCGTAGACTTCTAAATGTGCAGGCGCTGTCACGACCTGTACGCAGGGTCTACGGGTAGAGAGTGTGTTATGGGTATGGTTAAC
Organism: Peniophora sp. CBMAI 1063; assembly: GCA_900536885.1. Taxonomy (NCBI): domain Eukaryota; kingdom Fungi; phylum Basidiomycota; class Agaricomycetes; order Russulales; family Peniophoraceae; genus Peniophora; species Peniophora sp. CBMAI 1063. Next base: position 628,749 of record UWZB01000334.1, on the reverse strand, counting down.
GCATTGTCACTATTTAGCTGGGCTGATCGTGACACGTTCGAGTCTGGGACTCATGCGAAATGTTCATGACCGTGCATGAGATAGATGGTCGGGACACAAGTGTTGTATTGAAGAGGAGTCGTTCGAAGATATCAGACCCCTCAGCGGCCTCAGCCGCGACGAGGGAGCAGGTCACAGTCGCAGAGAGAGAAGCGCAGCGGCGCGGCGCGATCGACCATTGTGCAAGTGCTTTCCCACGTCCAAATCCCTTACTTCAGCGATTCTCTCGCCCTCCAGGCTCTGCTGCCAGCTCTGACTCTCGATGCGCATGAAGTCACAATCACACTAAGGCGGAAAGATATCGCCGAACGTGTCAAGGAAGATGCAACGAGGCTATGCCCAGGCCGACACGGTGACTCGCGTGGACCGGGTCACGTTGTGACTTTAAATCAGTTGTGGCGCGACCGGCGCGTTGACAGGTCGCGTCTCTCTTCCCCTCCCCACCACCGCTACCATGCCCCCTCGCAAGAAACCGGCCTCCAATGCTGACGGAGACGCGCCCGCTCCTCGCCGGAGCACGCGTACTAGAGCAGCTTCCGCTGAACCGGCTAAACCCGCGCCCCCCGCCACGAAGCCAGCCAGCAAGGCCAAACCCGCGTCCAAGGTCAAGCCCGCGTCTAAGGATAAACCTGCATCCAAAGCCAAACCCGCTTCCAAGTCTAAGGCTGCTCCTAAGGCTGGGACGAAGCGCGCTCGCGCTGATCTCAGTGACCTCTCCGAAGAAGAGGAAGAGGAAGAACCTGCGAAGAAGATGGTACGTACAATGCATTGATCGCTCCGTATGTCCAGTCGTGTCTTACTACGGGGAAGGTCAAGGTAATTAAACGTGGCGCCGCTCCCGTGGACCCGACGTCGGGCCTCGTCAGTGAGTAACAGAATTTCTTGTTTGGAGACCCGCGAGGCTAACGATCTGTAGATGACCACCAAGTACTCGAAATGAGCGGCGAAGTGTGGGATGCCATGTTGAACCAGACAGACATTGGAAAGAACGCGAACAAGTACACTCTGGTCCTTCTCACACCTCAATTTCGGTCTGATTTCGGTCATAGATTCTACGTCATACAACTGCTGCACCCGACTGGTAACAACAACTCATGCTATTTGTTCACTCGCTGGGGTCGTGTCGGCGAGAACGGACAGAACGCGAAGAAGGTGCGTGCTCCGCACGATGTGCTGGCATCTTCGGTTTTGGCGCTTACTGAGATCACGTTCGGCGCTTAGGGGCCCTTCCCCTCCGCGCAAGCCATCAACGAATTCAAGAAGGCGTTCAAAAGCAAGGCCGCGACAAACTGGGAGGACCGTCGTGGTATGGTTGCTAAGAAGGGTTCGTGTACTCTTCCGCAACTCCATTACATCGCCTCTGACGCATGAACAGGCAAATATACTTGGCTTGGTGAGGAGTACACATCTTCTTGCCATTTCGCCATCCTGACCTGTGTCAAAGAACGGTCCTTTGATGAGGACGAAGAAAAGGATGCGGCCGAGGATAAGGGTGAGGCCACTGGCTCTGGAAAGCCCAAGTCGGTGGTCATCCCGGAATCGACTCTCGAGCCGGAGATACAGGCTGTCACTCGACTGATCTTCAACCAGAACTTCGTCAACGCTGCTCTGTCGGAGATGAACTACGATGCCAACAAGCTTCCTCTCGGCAAGATGTCGAAGTCTACCATCCTCAACGGTTTCTCTGCTTTGAAGGCATGTCTATACCAATCTTGCCTTCCTACGCGTCTAACCCTAAATAGCTGTTGTCCGAAGTCATTAATGACCCCAGCGGCGCCGTCGCGCAACAGCATGGCGGCTTCGCTACTGCCTGCACTGAACTTACAAATAACTACTACTCGTTAGCTCTTCACGTGTGCTGTTAGACCGTCGTTGATTGTGTCTTGTAGTGTTATTCCTCACGTTTTCGGGAGAAACGTGCCACCCGTCATCAACGACCAAAACCGTCTCAAAAGGGAATTGGACTTAGTTGACGCGCTCGGCGACATGGTACGAGTCTCGCTCGCCTATCCCAGAACTCACTTACAGCCATGCCCCATAGCAAATCGCCCAGACGATTCTCAACGATACAACGATTCCCAAGGGCGAAGACGGCAACCCCATCAACCCGCTTGACAGCCAGTTCCGCTCGCTGCAGCTCTCCAGCATGTCGGTCGTCGACCAGATGAGCGACGAGATGGCGACACTCAAAGCATACGTTACCGATTCCCATGGCGCTACTCATGGCACAAGGATCAACATCGAGCATGCATTCCGTGTGACAAGGTATGTACACCGTGCGAACTTCGGCGCTTGCCGATCATTGTTCTCACGCCTGCTCTAGGGACGCGGAGACCGTCGCGTTCAACAATGCCGGACACAACAACCTCGAAGACGGCCAGCGTCTACTCTTATGGCATGGATCTAGAGTCACAAACTTTGCCGGTATTCTTCGTCAAGGTCTCCGCATCGCTCCCCCGGAAGGTGTGTGGTTCGAAATCAAGGGATTAATTCAATGAACTCACTCCTTTCCAGCTCCTGGTACGCTCTGTTCCTTACTGTCCATCTCGTGCTATCTAATACCGTGGGAAAAGTTAATGGTTATATGTATTCAAAAGGAATTTACTTGGCAGACGTACGCTCTCTCCTCTCCAAATACTGTATGCAGCTAAATCAGACATATTCAGATGGTCTCAAAGGTCTGCAACCTGGTCCTCGAACGTTCGTATCTCACTGACTTAATTGAAAGTCGGCTGGATACTGTAACACTCAGTACGTCTCTGTCTTCTATGCGCGTATTGTGTCTTATCATGCCTCGTAGCCTGAGCAACCGATACGGGTTGATCCTCCTTTGCGAGGCGGCGGTGAAACCCACATTTGAACAGATCCATGCGAATTATCATGCGGATGAAGACTGCAAGAAAGCTGGCAAGATGTGCGTACTCGAGTAGCTTCCAAGACTCGATAAGCATCTATGCTGACGCCTGTAGGTCTACCCACGGTGTGGGGCGCTGGCAGCCAGAGGAGTGGCAAGATGCAGGTGTGGCACTCGGTAACGACTCGCTTCTAGGCGTACATATGCCAAAAGGCCCGGCGAAGGAGCGCTCAGATAAGCAGTACAGTTTATACTACAACGAGGCAAGTGCACTGCCCTCCATGTATATTGTTCCCCGTTCTCACACACTATATCCAGTACATCGTCTACAACATCAACCAGGTCAAGCTTCGCTACATGTTACTCTTCAAGACATAAGGCGTCTGATGCAGATTGTAACCTGAATGAATCACCGTTTGTCTCCATCTCTCGTATGTTCTCGCACGTAATGCTCTACTCTTGCTGGCCTGGAAGCGGACTTTGTCTGATGCAATGTCATGATCATTTTACCATTCAAATACCTCGGCTGCGACTTCTGCCTGGGTATAAGTACATGATGCCCGCGCACAGATGGAAAGATACAGCGTGATGACAAAGAATAGGTATAACTCGTACAAGCAGGTCTACGGAAAGCACAACAATAGTGATACAGTCTTTCAAGCGGTTGGGTTCTGCGCTGCTTCAATCTTAGCAACTTCTTCGGCTGTCTTGTTCTCGCCCTGCCGCCTGGCACGATCCTCCTTGATTTCATCCAGAATCGCCGCACCTCCGCTCTCGATGAGAGCGCGTGCAAGACGTACACCCACAGATTGCGCCTTCTCGATACCATCTAAGGTATCGACTAGATCCTGCTGCACATGGCGCTGTCCGTCGAGCGAGGTGATAGTCCCTGTAATCGCGATCTTAGCGCGACGTCCCTCAGACGTATCTTGTTCGATCGTGAGCTCGGTGTTGACGCCAACGGGTACACTGCAGCCGCCCTCCAGCTCGTGCAAGCAGGCACGCTCCGCCAGGCACGCCCACTGCGTCGGCCAATGCGTTATCGCCTCGCAAAGCGCTGCAGCCTCCGTGTCTCCCTCGCGAATCTCAATGCACAGCGCGCCCTGTCCGACGGCGTAGTAGAGCGTGGGCGCGGGAAGGTCCGCCGTGAGACGGTCGCCCAATCCTTGTCGGACCATGCCGGCCTTCGCAAGGATGATGGCCGCATACGGGCCTTCGGGGTCGTCGAGCTTGCGCATGCGGGTCGTACTGACAGTGCGGGAAGACGTGTGAGCTTTTGCTAAGTGGCTTCGGTATGTGTGTGTACGCACAGGTTCCCCCGCTACACGGACGTGCGAAAAGTCAAAGTAAGCATGAGTATGTGCGTTTCATGTCAAATGGGAGAGAGGCACGTACAATATCCTTGAACTGGAGGTGCGGGAAGTGGCGTCGTAGCTGTGCGACGCGCCGCACACTGCTCGTACCCACGACCGAACCGTCTGGCAGATCAGACAGGTTCTTCACTTCCTTCCCGTCAATCCGCAAATCCTTCTTGACAACCAAGCTGTCGACTGGGTTCTCGCGCTCCGTGATCGCGGACAAGATGCAGCCCGGAGGCAGCGTAGTAGGCATGTCCTTCACGCAATGCACGAGCATATCAACGGCACCCTCCAACAACGCGACCTCAAGCTCCTTAGTCCACAAAGACTTTCCGCCGAGTACATATAGCGCCTGAGACTGGTTCTTGTCGCCCTCGGTCGACATGTAGGACGTGCTGAACGCAAGCTGTGGGAAAGACTTCTGGAACAGTTCTACAGTCGCCTCTGTCTGGATTTTGGCGAGTACAGATGCGCGCGACGCGAGCACGTAGCTTCGCTTCGGGGTCTCGGATGTAGCCATGGCGAAAAGACGCGTCGAGGAGGGAGGTGAAGCGATGGTGGACGCGAAGATCAAGCGTGCTTTATCGGACGCGTCGGCTCTCAACGCGTCCGGGGCCGGCCTGAGAAAGGTGCCACTTGCCTGCCTGTCGGGTTCAAGGCGTTACGACCGAACCCACGAGGTTCTCATCGCAAGCTCACAGTCACACTGTCGTGGCAGAGATAGACGTGGCGGTTCGTCGTGGTGTGGCCTTTCTAAGTGGTAGAGCGCGGTAACCTGCGACCCAATAATATTTGGGCGTGGATGCCGCGGCGGACCGCAGGACGTTGACGCGCGTCTTGTCTCTCTTCCACCATCATCACAATAACTTCGCACAGCTCGCACGGACACCTGGATATCACAGCCGGTCCATATAACATCGTTGTACAATGCTGTGTCGACGTGTAGGAATATGTGTCCACGACATTCAACTCCAATGCTAGGTGATGGACATACAGCGCGGTTTTCTAGAACTGCTCGAAAGGCGCAACTTGTTGCCTACTACAGTCTGCAACTTGAAACTACATCGCATATCCAGTCGATCTCCCTTGCCTTAATCTTACGATCTCCACTCCAAAACAATGGCTCACCGGTGTGTCAATGGGACCACAAAGGTTCCACTTGAGGCTCAGGACATCAGCCTCGTTAAGAGGGCGGCGATGGCAGGACTGGAGCATCCTCCGAAGGCCGTGAATACTTTTATGGCTTGAGACTTGCGAATATGTACTCGGTCTTCTTGTGCACTGGTGAGATCCGCAATCGCTTCCCTGATCCGACCATGTAAGGGAGGACACTCAGCGCAGGCGCTGTCATTGGTAACAAGGTCTCAAGTGAGTTTGTGCCATCCGAAGGCGCGGACCTAGGAATCAACTACTTTGGGGATACCTCGTGTAGAAGAGAGCAGCTGAGAGGTCGCATCGCTTGGCACGTTCTCCTCATTGGGGTCCGACGTCGGCGCACTATCCAAAGTCTGATGTACCTTCCGTACTGGCTGCGTTCCGAGTACCGATATGGGACGCTCCACTTCATGCAACGCCGCCAATTTCTAACGCAACTAGCGTACTGGGATCCAGGATTCCCGAAATCGTCGGCATCTCTATCCTTTGCTCGGCGCGCCATCTTTCAACCAGCTATTCAATACCAGCATTTGAATTTCAACTCGGGCGCCGTCCGTGTACAGTGCCATGCTGCAGTATGCGTCATTCATCTGTCTTCCCTACCCGCGGCGACACTCACGATGAAACGCCAGGTGCGCAAGTCCTCGGGAAAGAGGATGAGCACATCGCTCGTAGCGATACCTCATGGCACTCCGCTGCCCTCGCTCTATCCCCATTCATCGACGACGATTGCATGACTTGGAGCACACACGGCGTATACAACTCGTCCCGCGTATAACAGGTGACCCGTACTATGACTGTTCATAGCCGGTGAACGCGTCAAGCAAGCCATATACCTTTGAAATTTCGGACCGTGTTGGCATCGCAGGCGCTCAGACAGCAGTGGAGCGATAGGCACATGGACATATCGCGATTATCCGGATGGATCTGTCGCAGCATCTGCGAGAGATGGCAATCCTGATAGCGCGGGATGGGAGTACAGAAATGACAATCATCTCTGCGGTGGTTGCTGTACTTGCCTCGCGTTACCAACGAGGCCGTCCAGCAGGAACGCCTTGCACACAAAAGGTGCGAACGGTGCAAAGCCCGCATCGCCCTCCAACTGGTAGCACTCATTGTCTCCCCGCATCCTTTCAAGCTGCGCCAACGTTCAACTCACAAAGAGCTGTGCGTGTAATGATACAGTACACGCGCGTCTATGCAGGCCACGCATGTCATAACATGAGGTGGACATAGCTTTCTCTATACAATCTGACTCCTCGGCATCAACATCAAGCACATACAGTACGCGCTTACAGGGAGAACCAAATCGCAAACCACTCGGACGCCCGCGCGCCCACTATAACCAAGTTCAGAGATCGAGGAGCAGAATGCTCTGACGGAGCGTGGCTATCGCGAGCATCGGAATCTCAGAATGGAAGAAAGGTTGCAGCAACACGCGCTGCAGCTCCAGCTGTGATTATCCGACGCGTCCGAGAGCGCCGATCGAAAGTTTGTGGGCACAACCTGGTGCTCAGCACGAGGCGAGCGCAGCGTTGTGATCCGGGTCCGTCGCGCCACCACAAAGGCAAAAGCCACAAGTGACAATAGCGCAAGGCGCGGTACAAATATGAGAGCGCGGCGATGCCAGCTTCGGTCAGTCGCTCGCCCCGCATTTCATTCCCCTCCTCTTCCGCCTGTCCTTGTGCTTGTGTGTGCTTTGAGATTGAAGACTGTAGACTGTCGGCACCGCCATCGTATTCGCTTCGCCTCTCAGGCGCCCTTGAGACTTCTTTCGCCTGCGCTGTCCTCCTCCTTATATCTATTCACCGACACATCCTACCTCACGCCATCCTTCAACAAACACTCTATCCAGCATGCCGCACGTCCCGTCTCCGAATCCTACTTCTCCGCTCTCGGACCTGCTCAAGCGACTGGACCGCGCTCGCTCCGCACACTCCACCCCACTAACGAGCTCGACTCCTCCTTCACCACCCAGCGGCGCACGCGCGCAGCTTCTGTACAAGCTCGAGAGCCTCTTCCAGTACATCGTCGCGCCCAATGCCCGCCTCCCGTCGAACTTCGCGTCGATCATCGATGCACTCGATGTGCTCACCGATCGCCGCGCAAACGAAGAGCAGGTGCACAGGGCGATGAACGTGCTCGACTCCGCGCTGTCGGAGGTCGCGCTCGCTAGTGCGCCTGCGCCGCCGACGGGATCCGTCCCGGTGATGGAGCAATCTTCGTCGTCCAAATCTTCGAAATCTTCCCGATCGACGACCTCCTCTTCCGCCGTATCTTCGCATTCATCCTCCTCCTCCTCCTCCCGCCGCCCCAAGAGGGAGAGCATGCCCGCCCCCGCGCGTCCCGCTGCGGCGCCCGTGCCCTTCCCTGCTACCCACGCCCCGCGCCAGTCGGTCTCGGCGCCGCATGTGCCGCAGATCAAGACGACGACTGCTCGCCCTCGGCGTCCGCGTGCGTCGTCGATGATGTACACGAGCTCGAGTGCATCTGCTTCCCCCGTGTCTGGACGCCCGAGGCGTCGTGCATCGGTCACGGCCGTCGACAAGCGGGTGCACTGGGCGGACGCGCAGGCGCCGTACACCCTCGAGTCGCCTCCGACTCCGTCGGGCGCGAACTCGAAGCTCGTGCTGAAAAGTCCTCCGCCGCGGCACCAGGACGACGACTGGTGGGTGCTCGTGCCCTCGCCCGGTGAACAGCTGCCTTCGTCCTCGCATCACGCTGAGAACCGCTCTTCGCGGCACGGCTCTCGTCACGGCTCGGAGCATCGCGAGCGCCGCCGGAGTTCGTCGCGCTCGCGGCCGCTTCAGGACGTGCGCAACCATGATCATCACAAGAGCTCGCACCGGGAGCACTCGCAGTCGCCCGAGAAGCGTACTTCAAGCTCAGAGAAGCGCCGCAGGGAGTTCTCGCCAGACAAGAAGGCCAGCAAGCGCAAGCAGGATGTTCGCGTTGTGCCTGTCGTTGTTGCCCAGCCTGGGACTCCGCCTGAGGCGTTCCATCCCGCGCGGGCGATGGTGTGGCCTTCGCGCCCCGATTACTCCAGCCTGCCCAGCTTTGGGCGCTTCTACGCAGCGTTCCCGGTTACCCCGCCGACTACGGGAATCTGAAAATGCAGAACACGCATGAGCCGCGCGACGACTCACTCACAAGGCCCCCTTTCACCTTTCATTATTCCTTTGTTATTCTCCTTCACGACCAACGACCACCTCACGATTGATTCGCCTTGTTCTACTACCTCACTTCCGCCCACGAGCTAATGGTTCTCGATTCCCCAGCCTCCTCACACCGCAATCATCTCCCTCTGTATCAGCACATACCACACAATCGCCTCTTCTATATTTCTGTCGCATTTTACGATACAGATCCCGCCCTATACCTACACATATCGCGCTATTTATCCCGACGTCGTAGCATTAGGGCTCCTTTGCAGTTTTCACTTCCTTTCTTGGTGCTTTCTTCTTGCTTTCCTCCCCACACGGTCGATCCCCAGTCCCCAGCTTGATGCTGTACAACAACGATTTGTCATTACTGTAGCACACGAATCCACAACCACAAAGTCCATTTCAGGAAATTCCAGTCATGGTGTGATCGTCAAGGACTCGGAAGATAACTCATCGGCTGATCGAGACAGACCGGAGAAAGGTCGAGATGGTGAGAGGCGGAGGCCGGATGCAGCGAAGACGGAGCGTGTTGGACATCTCCGTCCTGTGATTGGTCGGCTGCCCGCTCGCGGCTGATCAACGCTTTACCTACTTTATTACGACCCAACTTGTACTCCGACCACCACAGCTACCACCCTCCTCCCAGTCACTATGGCCTCTCTCGCAGCCCGTCGATGCTCTCATGCGCTCTCGCATACTCGTCTGAATATTTCTGCGTTGGCTCCGGCACGGACCGGCATGATGTCAGCATCTTCATGGGCGACCTCGGGCGCTTCTACCTCCACCCAGCCGGCGTCCCCCGCATCGTCCCCCAGCTACCAGAAGCCGCCCATACCAGTTGTCGTGCCCACGGATAAGACACCCCTGAGCGCTGACGCCGCGTCGCCGCAAACTGCCGCACGACCACCGCCCGCTCCACGACCCCAGCGCCCCAAGCCGACGCTTCGGTCAAAGAAGGCGGCGCTTACTATCGTTCGTATATTCATCCATCGCATTTATATACCACATTAATGATCATACTCGCAGACGCCTACCGCCATGGAGAGGCTGAAGACGCTCAGCAAGAGCCCCACACCCCAACTTCTTCGCATTGGTGTCCGTAATAAGGGCTGCGCAGGCCTCTCGTACCACCTTGAATACGTTGATAAGCCGGCCAAGTTCGACGAGGTGGTCGAACAGGACGGCGTACAAGTTGTCATCGACTCGAAGGCGCTATTCAGCATCATCGGCTCGGAGATGGACTGGAAGGAAGACCCACTAAGGTGCGCTACACAACGTCTCTCCTGTGCGCAATAGACGCTCATATGACATCGAAATCCAGCTCAAAGTTCGTCTTCGCGAACCCGAATATCACCGATGCCTGCGGGTGCGGCGAGTCGTTCACCGTAGGCTCATGATGAGCTGTCTCCCCTGATCTGCGACATACCCTGATTCTGCTATCGACGCACTCTCATGCACAGTAATGTACACCGCTCAGTCTCATCCCTAGCATTTGCTATCGTTCCCTACATCTGTATCCATATTCTTCGATTTATGACCGGGCACTAGAGCCTAATAGGACACTCCTTGTTCACTTAGTCGCCGTGATTTGTCAGGACGTTCGGTCGATGTCAGTGGGTCCGATGTCGGTAAGCATCTGTGGGATAGTAATGCACTGTTTCCCGTCGTTGTGCATGTATTGGGCTTTTGATCATCTCAGCGCTTGAAGGGGTTTCGCAGCAGCAGCAGCATGGAGCAGCGCCCCGCTGTCTGCTTGCGTCACCGGCGACACTTCGGGGACGGGATACTTGGATATACCGACTGTTGGTACTCGCTTCCCACTCGTCATATAC
>UWZB01000334.1:587370-618300 GCA_900536885.1 Peniophora sp. CBMAI 1063 | reverse complement strand
GACACATGCTGCAACGCGTACGTCCATCTGCACCAGGCAGCAGTGCAGCACTTCCTGCAAGTCGCCCCACTCCGATCGTCTTCCGAGCTCGGAACCGGACCGGTCCACGCCGGCAGCGCTCGTCGCCCCCAAAGCAGACCTGTACACCTATCTGGCACAACCACCCCCAACTCTACATCCTGTCGCGGTATGTGAAGTTCTTGCAGTGATGCGTGGGCATCGTAAGACGAAATGGGTACGATAAATACGGGACAGCAATTACACGGCAAGATAATCATACAACAGCAGCCTTAGCAAGTCGGTCTGCAAGAATGTGCACAGCAGCTATGAGTACGAGAAGAGGAGTATCCTCTCCGCAGCCAGTCCACGCTCGCCAGCCGTTCAGTGATGAGGCAACACAAAGTGCTTCGGCCACTTCTCTATCATCCTTACGAACTCCTCGGGCGTCTGTCCGTTCTTATTCTCGCTAGCAGCCGCCTCCATCTCCCCGAAGAAGGCGGCAAGGCTGGGAGGGACGCGCTTGTCTTTGCGCACAAAGTCGTAGCTCCCCGCGACATGCTTTGCCACTTCGACCTTGCTGTTCTTCAGGCCGGAGAGGTCGAGCTCGGCTTGTTTGCCTTGGAGCGTTGTGAACGTGATGTGCTTCTCCTCAGACGCGTCGAGGCGTCGACATTCGGCTTTGTGACGCTGCCAGTCCTAACCCCGTCGTGTCAGTGAGTATCAGCGTGGCGAAAAAGGACTGAAGGTGGACTGACCTGTTTCTGACACTCCTTGGAGCAGTAGTACGGCTTGAGATGCATCGGACACTTCCCACCGCAGCGCTTGAAGTCGCTCGGCGTAGTAGTCGTGTTATCGCACCCCGGCCTACCACAAGCTAGCACGTCCTCGTCGCTCTCATCGTCCGAATCGTCTTCATAATGGGCACTCGGCGCCGCACCCTTCGCCAGTGTCAAGCACCACAGTATCTCGTCCACATAAGCCGCATCCTGCGCGCTCGTAATGGGCGGTAGTCCAGTATCTGGTGGCGGGCCCGACATGCGGTCTCCGATGTGGATCTGCGCGAGGACGAACTTCTTGATCTTGGATACAGCCATGTAAGACGCTGTGCCGAACAACCCGAGCCTGGCGCTGGCCTCGCCGTGGCGGAAGGCGGCGGCGAGGTCGGCCCAGGCGAAGGTGTCTTGGAATGTGCGGAGGTTGACCTTGCAGAGGAAGAGGTTTGCTTCGGCGATGTTCCGTGCGAGGGCTTTGTCGGGGCCCGAGGAGATGGTCGAACCATGTGGGGGAGGCATGGAGGCCACGCTTTTCCACAGCTCCAGCGCACGCGGGCGGTCCAGTTCAGCGTGTGTACCTGTATATAGCCTATGCATAGTCAGAAAGCGCACTAGTTGACATGCAAAACAGGTTTAGGTACCTAGCAGCGAATTCTACCCGCAAACCCGGACTTGGGTTCGGCCTCGAGCAAGCCGCGCGCAGAAGCCGCGTCTCCATGCGAAGACGATCGTGCGAGTGAAGCATCTCGCGCATTTCGTACTCCATCCTTGGCCAGCAGTCAGCTGGCATCATCCGAGGGCCAGTATAAAATTCGGGGGCGTGGATGGTGCATGCTCTGGTGAGGTAGTGGTAGCCAAGGATGTCCGTCCTATTGATGTCACCCCGGACTTTCTTGTTCTTCTTGTCTCGGCGAGGCTTTGTTGAGGAGGAGCTTGCTATCGGTCTCATGGCAGAAGTTACGCCTTCAGACTGTGAGGCCGTAGAAGCGGGGTGCGGGGTGATGAAGATGGTCGTCTGGGGCAAGCGGGCTCGGGACCGCGTCGTGGAGACGGCAGCGCGCCGTGCGGTTATTTAGGTAAGTCCTCACCTCTTATGGCCGACGGGCGAGACCGAGGCGCAAGCAATAAGAGACACGGTCGAGAGTGCCTTGTGGGCGCGGGAACGCCTCGGAGTGCAGTCAAATTCGATTGTAACCACCCGCAAGGCTTTGGAGGGATTGCAAGGTCTTGACATGATCTCACCTGACCGCGTCGGGCATCGTCGCTGATACCCGTTCGCGCGCTCCCACCCTTGTCCGCCGGTACGGGCGCCTCTTGCGAGTGAACTGTCATCATGAGGACTCCGTCGTGTGCCGATGCTGGCCGATAGACTATAGCTGCGCATCGGGTAGCAATCTCTAGTCGCGCATTCCCCCATCTTCATCTCGTTGCGCCTTCATCTGAATCTGCGCGTCATGGTCGAGCCGAAACAAGAGGTAATCGCTCTCTCAGAGGGTCAAGAGCCCACGGACCAGAGCCCAGAAGCCAACCAGACTACTGCAGCGATAGACGACCTTCTAGATGATGACGTTCTACGCGAGGTCTTCCTGTACTTCCCCGCACAGGCCCACTGGAAAGCCTTCCATCCGCATGAGGAATCGACGTGGCTCTCGATAACGCACGTATCGCGACGTTGGCGAACCCTGTCACTCTCCATGCCTACCATTTGGTCCCAGATAATCACGACGCCCGCCTTCTGGGCCCCTCTCTGCCTCGAACGTTCGCAGAACGCGCCGATCAAGATCCATCTGGAGTGGCGAAAGCTCTATACTCGATGGAACCCGTCCGACCAGCTCGTCGCATCAGTGCTCGGCCACCTTAGCCACACGCGCGCATTGAATCTCGAATCCGTTCCCGCACCTACATATGACCGCTTTGTTTCATTGTTGAAACAGCCGGCCGACGAGCTCTTCGAGTTTCATCTCCAGGCGGAGACCGCGCAGGGTCTCCAACCCCTCACCATACCCGGCGATATCTTCGCAGGCCGTGTGCGACACTTGCGTGACCTCGCGCTCGAAGGTCTTGCCTTACGCTTCGAATGGAAGAGTCCCATCTTTTCGAGCAGTCTGACACGGCTCTCGCTCACCGAGCTATCAGAGCGGGTCTGTAGGTCGGAGCTGTATGCTGCTTTACGACCCATGAGCGAGCTCGAGCACCTCAGAGTGGCAAATGCTCTACATCTTGTACCTTCGAGCAGCACTGCGGTGCCAACCCTACCGCCTGCTGGTGAGCGCGTCACCCTACCGAAGCTCAAACGCATTTCCCTCGAGGACCACGCACTCGACGTGTGCGATTTCGTCGGGCACCTTTCTCTACCTCCTCTCTTGACGATCTACATCAAGATGGCGCAGAGGGACGAGCATGAGGACGCAGTGCCGTCTGTCACCGCTGCCGCGCGCGTTCTATCTCTATTAGCTACGCCGCGAGCTTCGCAGCCCAAGCAGCGTTGTGAGGTCAGACACTTCAAGACCGACCATTTCGAAGTGCGCATGGCTACGCCTGCGGAGAATGGCGACTTCAGGGAGGAGAAGGACCACTTGAACATCACATTCCGATGGAAGGCGTTCAACGCCCGTGTCGAGCGCGCTGCGGCTTTTCTGGCAATCTTGGGCGCATTACCCTTGCACGCTGCGCACGAGCTGCTCCTGAGCTCGCGCGATCCTCTCAGTAGTGTGCCCGCGCAGGATTGGGCGGCGCTGGGGTTGTTCCCTTCCACGGAGATCGTGACTCTCGGTGGGCATGCCGCCTATGGCTTCGTGCACGTTCTCAACACGCCCGGGGCTTTACCAAGGATGCGGAAACTCGTCGCGTCTAACGTTCACTTTGCCTCTCCAACCCGCAGCGAGGGCCTAGGCGCAACTCTCATACAGCGTCTGACGGAAGCGCCCCTCGAAGTCCTCGAGATAAGATCTTGCAACGTCGCGGAGGAGCAGGTTGCCACCTTCCGCCGGCTTTGCGATGAGGTCAAGCGCGAAGGAAGTGCGAATACGTGGGGCGCTGTGGGAACGAGCGTTGCTGCTATGGTATCTGAACCTGCCGGGCCTCCGGCGGGCGCTCTCGACGAAGCAGAATAGTGTTCAGGTAACGATCTAGACTTTGATATATGTATAGCGGGCGTCGACCCGCAGGGACTGCTGCTGTACGTGAACCTTAGAGTATCCAATAGCGGAAGTGCGTAAAGTCATAGGGCACCGCGAAGGTTCTCGTACCGTTGTTTTTATCCACGAAGAAGAGGCTGAGAAGACGTGAGCAGTTCGCATGATCAGGCCAAATGGCCTCGTCAGCGCTCATCGTCGTCAGCGATATATAAAGCTCTGCCTTATGTGGCTTAAGAATTGCCTCGCCCTGGCCTCGCTCTCGTATACGGCGTCGTTCGTATCGTGGGGCTACGATTAGACGCCCAAAGCCTCGCTCCTCGCGTGCTGGACCCACAGGCATACATAGACCCTCGCCTCTCCCACGCCTTCACACAGCGCCGTCCGACGATCGTGGTCTCAGCTGTTCTCTCCTTCCGCCATCTCCTTCCGCCGTTTATGCGACAATCTCCCCCCTTCATAGCATCGCGTAGGTAGTGCAGAGTGAATGGTACTTGGTCCCCACTTCCTACGGATCTTCTAGCCGCTCAACTCGAGTTCTAGGTGCTCATCAATGACAAGAAGTTCGCTTGGTACGAGGCTATACCCACGCCTGTCTAGGACGCATGACTGATAGATAGTCAGCGAGGCATGCATCAAAGGACATCGCTCTTCCAGTTGTGGACACTCGGATCGCCCCCTCTATGAAATCAAGAAGAAGGGCCGTCCTGTATCCCAGTGCATGAACTGCCGCGAGGCGCGCTCCAAGAAGAAGGTACACTCGAAATGCACCTGCGCCGAGGTCAAACCGGCGCGCGCGGAGAAGGCTTTTGGTACGAAACGTGCGTTGTGTTATGTTCCCACATCTACCGCCTGGGATGGCGATGCTCAATGCATTTTGACGCTCGCACAGAGAAGCGGTACATGCCGCTGGAGCCAACCCTTCCAAATGGGCTCGCAGACGCTATGGCACAGCGCAAACCGTCTGAGAATGATACACCGGCCAATCCGCGACAGAAAGGTGAGCCCCTTCATTCATATTCAGGGCCACAACTGATCGTAATTGCATTCTACATAGTTGACGCCCTATTGAACCCTTGCTCGTGTCCTGATGTTTGGACTTGTACCTGCGACAAGCGCGCATCGGCATCTGCCTCTGCATTTGCGGTGGCTTCGGCATCCTCAGCAGAACCCAGCGGTCTTGACGCTCTCGCGCGTGCCGCTGAGGAACTGTTCAGGGCCGATGAACACGGACAGGCGCCCAAACAGGCGCCGGTGCAGCTTCCGGCAAACCAGGCAGAGCCGCGCTCGCGCAAACACTGCTGCTCGCCTCGTAGCTCGCCTGCGCCTGCTCCCAAGCGTGCCAAGACACATTCCTCGCCAACACCCGGCCCCGATCTCCCTCCGCTACTCTTCTCACCTGCTTCCCTACCGGACTTCCCCACGACGAGCGAGATGCCCAGCTTCAGCAAGCTCGAGACGATCGCGGGCTCAGGTTGCTCGTGCGGCGTGAATTGCTCGTGTCTTGGATGCGCAGAGCACGATCGAGACGATTCTTCCGCCGAGCGCTGCGGCGACTCGTGTGGCAACTGCGTCGACCCGTCCACTGGCGTGCTCCCCGGCGAGGCCGCGGATGCAGGGGAGAGTAGTGTTGCCCGCAGCGCCATCTTCGAAAAGTTCTTCAAGAATGCCGCGCTGCTTCCGCCGCCGCCGATATTAGGAGGGCGGCCGGTGGAGATCCCCAAACTTTGCTGTGGGGGCAGCTGTGGATGTGGAGGAGAATGCGGTTGTGGGTCGGCATGCGGAGGTTGCTGTGCCGAGAAAGAGGGCAAAGAGGAGGAAGTATCGCCGCTTCCACCTCCGGTGCCTGTGAAGAAGAGCTGCTGTTCGTCTTGATGTGCTACTCATCTACATGATCTATGATATCCGCCTTTCCGTATATCCCTCGACCAGTTCCTGTGGCATTGTGAGAGTCCTCGTTGTTGCCACGATTATCTGTTTGCGATTGTCGAGTTCTCCATCTACCGTTGTACAGTACGTTGAATTGCCATGCTATCGATCAACCAAGAGTTCATCGGGTTTGGGCGAACGTTCACGCGTATTGATACGTATCTCATTTGGTATCCTTCGTTACAGCACAGCCTAAGAAGAAACGGAACAGCAGCTTGGATACAGAGCGAGAGGAGCAAGGCGGGAGTATAGATAGCGTTAAACACTGCGCGGCGATGAGTGAGTATTCAGTCCGATGTATATGGGCGTTTCCAACGTACGTGTCGTCCTCATACATGAACTTCGTCTGAGAATATGCTCTGTCAGTACGCTCTCTGATCGAGCCGAGGCACAGAACGCACCTTCTTGGGGTTATCCGGCGCCGTGCGCACATACATGTCGTTACCTTGCGGCCTACCCCAACCTATAATGAACGCCGTCCCGATCGCAATGGAGTCGTAGCAACGCACCGTTCCTTAGTCCTACACGACGCAAGCATGCTTTGCAGCGTGATGCAGACAGCGACAACGCTTAAGCTGGGGGACCAGTCGTCCCCAAGGATCGACGCGCAGATATGCCCGTTGCTATAGACATGCTGATGACCGGGTTAATGAACAAATGAAGCTCAAAAGGAAGCGATATAGCCTTACCGGGTGTAATGGCGCTTGGTACTTATCGTCTACGACGAAAGTGACGATCGGCGCACCAAAAGGGTAAGAGGTATCGAAGCGGAACTTGAGTGCGAATACCTCGCCCTGTGCATGATGAGACATTCAGAATTCGTGCATAGGTATGAGGGACGTGTATCGGACCTCGAAGAGACTCTTTCCAAGGACTTCGATGGAGAATAGCCAGCACTGCAGATCATCTGCGGAAAGAAGCTTCACGCCTAGAATATAGTGAGCCTCCGTGCGCGCACTCTCGTAGGCAAGTAGCAGACCTTCAGGAAGCCCTTCAGACTTAATCTCCGTGAGCTCCTTCCCAAGGCGACGCAGATATACACCAGAGGACATCGCGCAAGTGGTAGTCGGAGAATGGGTGGCGCGCAGATACTAGAGAGGGAACGTGTATAACGACCACCAAGTCTGGTATCGTCTAGGCTACGCGAGAGAAGCGGGACAGACAGAGATAGACCCGAGTACCCCGAAGTGTGTCAGATACCCGCGATGGGAGTGGGTGATAGCGCGAAGCAAGCGCGCTCGTCTGGATCAATGTGGCTCGTGCTAGCGCAGGACAAAGGGCGCGGGAAGATCGGCGCGGTTATCCGAGCAAGAAGCGTACTCCGGCATCCGACTTGTCCTCGACGTTCACGTTCATGAAGATCACAGTCTGACCTACACGGTATGTATAGCTAGAGGTATTATGCCAAACGACAACTCACTCCATGTATCCCCTAGCATCATGCCTGAACAAATACTTGAGAATGCGTCGGTGGCAGTCGCCGTGGATGCCCGTCCTGCATGGCTTGATCAAGTCGAAGCTATTGACCGCCAGATCTTAGCCGCGAAGACACATCGTAATACCCTCGTCCCCATCTCAAAACTGCCACCAGAGATACTAGGCGACATCTTTGAATACCAGGCTCACGGCATATTCCCCTGGATATACTCGGACAGCGTGTTGTCTACGTCGGCAGTTCTCTGGCCCGCCATTATGCTCGTTTGCAAGTACTGGAGAGATGTCGCAATCAACCATCATGCTCTGTGGACCTCGTTGACTGAGAAGAATATTCAACGATGGCCACTATTTATGGAGCGCTCTCATTCACGACATGTTGACATCCACTCAGACAGTGACAAGGAGGGTATAGCTACGCCCCTTTTCGCTGCTCTCGCTCAGCTACATCGAGTGCGATCAATAGACCTTCGGATAAAAAATACAGAAATGGAGCAGATAGTCCCTTTGCTGAATGTTGCCGCGCCAAACCTTCAAACCCTTTACCTGGAGGCGACGTATGAAAACCGTTGGTATGTCGGCGAGGTCAACCCGGGGCGCTGGATCACTTCCCTACGAAAGGATTTTGTGTCAGAACTTGCGCAGAACCTGCGAAGTATCTGGTTATCGGGTGTATGCTTCCCGTGGGGTGCCTATGCTTCGAATTTACGCGAGTTGACGCTGGGATCCCAATTGCCGGCAAGAGGCATGGGAATGGCCCCCGCAGCTACGACCGTCCCCGTTTCCGACGTATTTCATAGCATATCGCTCTCTTCTCTCGAGTCTCTGTCCATTCACAACATGTCAGACGTCACTATCGTCAACGATCTAGAGTCGAGGGCGCCGATAGCTCTGCCTGCGACTCTCAAACATCTCACGATCGAGAACTCATCGACCAGTTTCACCCTACCGATCTGGTTCTCTGCACCACAACTCGACTTTGTTCGGATCTACATCGACACCTTTCGGCCTACGATCACGATGGACCAATTTCAGGACGTGATCCGTCATGTCGAGACTCACATATCCCGCCTCACGTCAACGATTGAACGCTTGATCGTGCACTCTCCACCCGACCACTTCATTATAGAGAGCGACCGGACCAAGCTCAGTATTCCTTCTCCGACGAGTTTCCGATTCAATCGCAATGCACCAGCCGCTCGCATTCTACTCGTGACGCCGCTCGAGCACTTGATACGCTTGGAGTTAGGGGGCGGCATCGAATTGCCAAAACAAGTGCTCGAAACAATCTCTACTCGCCTATCGCAGTTGTCGAACCTTACGTTGTCGACGAGTCCGCAAACTATAGCGGATCTTTTCACTATAATGTGCGATCATAGTGCAGAGGGCGTGAGCTGTACTTCCGATCCTGTGATCAACACAGAGCAATCCATACAGCACCAGCCTGTTCTCCCGCTGCTCAGGTCTCTCTCTGTGGTGCACACGGATTTCACCTGGATTGCTAGCGACGGTACTCAGCTCTCGCTGTTCCTAGAGATGGTACTCGCCCACAGGGTCAAGCACGCGCCACGTCTCGGGCCCGAGAGTTTAGAGATCAAGTGGTGCGACGTCACAGAGGAGATGGTCGAATCCTGGACGATCAACGAACGCGTGAACGTGTATTGGGACGGAGAGACAGGCAGATTTTCTCCTTCTAACCCGTCTTCGCCG
This sequence comes from Peniophora sp. CBMAI 1063, assembly GCA_900536885.1. Taxonomy (NCBI): domain Eukaryota; kingdom Fungi; phylum Basidiomycota; class Agaricomycetes; order Russulales; family Peniophoraceae; genus Peniophora; species Peniophora sp. CBMAI 1063. The sequence continues at coordinate 609,320 of UWZB01000334.1, read as the reverse complement.
CGGGGCCCGGTGTTGTGGGACTCGGAGAACGAGGAAGTTTACGATGCGGGGATCGATCTGGACGCGTGAGAACCGAATCTTGACGTTCCGATCTGGGACCAGGATTCGGACTGAGGCGATTCGCCGTCGAGTTTGGTATGCGGGGAAGGCTGATCAGCCGTTCGAAGATGCAAGCATTGGGGCATGTTGAATAGCAAACAGAATGACCTTACACGTTGAGGGTATCACCGTTCAATCACATCTGCAGGGTTTCATTGCATATAGGCCAAACAGTGTGGGAAATTGGCAGTGCATCACTAGATCATCGTACATCCCGTATACTGAATTTGCTACAACGTTTCCCCGAGATACTCACGTGCTGCGCTCGAAATGTTCTTCATGCCATCCTACCCTTCGCTCAAGTCAGTTAGCTCGACAGACATACGGAAGCCCGGGGGAGCCTTTGAGAACCGAATAGACTGTGCATAGCTGCGATATGTTAGAACAGCCTCTGTCCAATGAAACCAGCGCACGCACTTGGACTCGTATGCATACCCATTATGCCTTCTCGGAAAGCTTGTCAGCGAGCGATAGAATTGCGTCGTCGCCAGAGGACTATGAAAGGGTCACGGATGTGAGAGGAGATTGAGCAGGATGAAGTACGAACAGCAGAATAACTGAAGACGGTGATGAGCGTCACATCGAACCCAGTCCAGATCGACTCACTATCTAGTGTTGTGAAAAACTTCACGCACAGCGTAAGACACCATAGGTGCTGAGAGCGATTTCATCTAATCTTACCATGATCATATATTCTACCGAATGCGGGTGGATCAATGTCTTCGAAGGAGGTTACAGAGCGAGAAAACATACGGTTATAATCGAGTATCAAGAACACCTAGAATGTGTTGAACGGGGGCACAGTGTTGATCTATCATCAAACTCACCATCATGGGCACTTCCAGAGCGATAGCCAACGTCAGGTAGACAAGACTCTACCGCTGAAGTTAGGCTCCACGAGTAGTCCAGGTCGTCTCCTCTCTGGGCTTACCTGGTCACGAAGAAGTTGCCAGATGAGAATACCTTGCAGGTCCTTCCAGCGTCGTAGCCCCGTGAACATCAGTCCCAACACTCCAAGATCTACGATAAGAAGCGCAATAACGTTTGCCATGTCAATACTGACATCGGACATGTCACATATTGGACCAATCGTCACGTCAGTCCGGGATGATTGAATCTGGTAGGAGCCGTGAGCGGACTTTCGAGAGCCAAAGAGTGGATAACACGTACAGTCACCATCGCTAGACGACCTTCACGTCGGCTGAGTATCAACGACAGACAAAGAATGCACGCACACCGTACGCCTAGCGCAATAGATACAGGAAAGGCAACGAAGAACGCCAGCGTTATTCTTTTATCCCACGCCCAAATGGCCCCTCTTGACGTATCTCAGTGATGTATCGTTGATCATATGGCCTGCTACGTACACTCTGATAAACAGGAGCGTGGTGCTAAAGTTCGCTGTCAAAACGCCAAAGATCTAGCGGGGAAAGTCGGCATATGGTCAGTACGCACGCCGCTGCGCCGACTCACATCCAACATCCTCAAGAGGGTCTATGAAGTCCTGTCAGTCTCGTGCTCCCAGAGAACGGCAATGATGCTCACGGCGCATGATATCCGACCGCGTGCAGTACTCAGCATAGCTAGACATATGCTTGTGGCCAAGTTGGTGTACCGGCAGGCAAGGTATAGCTACCGCAGACAGATGAACGTTCAACCTTGCAATAAGGCTTGGTCGCCGGACGAACCCATTTAACGGTTCGGGCAAGCGCCGATCGTCTGCTCATGTCCGTGCCGACCAACAACATCCAGTCATAGGATATCGTATTCGCAAAATCGTACCTAATACTTGTTCAGTCAAGGGATCTCTACCAACATGAAAGGTACAGAAACCAACTCACATGCAGATCCCAACGAACACGAGCGTCATCTTCTGATAAGCAGCTAGCGTCTGCATTCAGAAATGCCAGACAAGTGGTAGCAAACTGGTGAATATACTACCCGCTTGTAGAGACAGAAGATCCGAACTGGTCCAGTCAGGCATGGCGGGGCTCAGCGAAACCCGCGAGCTCGGGAACCAGAGAGCTTCGCCCCTTGTACTCTCATCCACATTGATAGCTGTTCGATGGAGGCACAATATGGAACGCCGGAGCCACACGGGGCGGGAGAAGCGCATATAATTTTGTGTTCACTGTGATAGAACACCGCGCTACGGCACTTTGGGGCACCCAATCATGAAACCTCGGCATAGAGGACGGCATCGGAAGGTCAGATCCGAGTCCGCAACAGAGTGTAGCGTACAGGCGGCGCAGGAGTTGAAGTAACTCTATCAGCTTTAGGCTATGCCGACTGAAACCCGCATGCAACATGATGGTCTGGTGATGGTGCAAAGGAAACAAGCGGCGACTGCCACGTCTCATGAGCTCAATCCGGCGTCTAAGAATCCCACGCTGACCGATGATGGCGCGGGGCTCGCGGGCTTGCTTGCGAGTTGCCTTCTCGCTGACACGCCCTCACTATTCGAGCTACCTAATCACTGCAAGAGAGCACATCGAGATGCAATGTGTCGCACAGGTGAACGAGAACGAAAGTCATGTGAGCGCGAGCGCACTGGCGAGCGGCTCGCGCGCTGCCCGCGCTCGAGCTTGTCTTCTGCCACCAACACAGCGCTTCATATCTTAGACCGCCTCGTTACCCTCCGCCAGCGCTAGCTTACAATTCATACTTCTGACTGAAGCTATGAGGAGAGACTTCATCTGATATCCGGAGCTGGCGTCGGTCGCCCGGATAGTATATACCCCACGCCCCACGCGATCTGTAGTCTCTTACCGAAGAGGCAGTGCCTGACGGAGCTGGCGGGCTGCATTCTTCCAACTAAAACTTGGATGCCTATCTTGGTACGATGGCTCATCGGAGTATCTTTACGAATGACCCTCTTAACCCACCGCTCATCTTATATGTTTTCTCCTTCGGAGGTATGGACAGACATCCGAAAACCACGAGGTACTCTAGGCAGATGCAATGTCTGCGGATGACTGTAGCAGGCGATTAACCGAGTGAAAGCCACCGCAGATGATGGGTTATCGCACCTCAATTCGTCCGTATACATTACGCTTTCCTTCGCGAAGCTAATCAACGAACGATAGCAATACGTTGTCACCATCGGTCTACCCGCTTGTGAGACTAATGCCCGCTAAACAAACAAGCTGAATCGGCTAGACAAGACTTACATCAACATGGCTTATGTATTCCACGTGTGAGCAATGGCCTGTGATCTTGCAGTGAAAAGGGGACGCACAGTTGAGAGTGGTGAAATACTGCGCTGAGTGAGAACATCGAGGGATATCGGACTTGACAGATGAACGTACCATATTCATGTATTCTGCGCCTTTGTCAGTGCGTGCATTGTGGTGCAATCAAAGAAACGTACCATTGTAATTGAGAAAGAGGAGGGTCTTGGGAGAGGCTCGACGGTTAACTCTTGAGTGTACGTGACCGATAGACTCACAGCCATCGGGATCTGCAGGCCGATCGCCACAGTCAGTGAGACAAGCCCCTACTCTGTTCATCACCAACTTCGTATGGGTCATCCAATCACAGACTCATACCTGATCGCGGATGAGCTGAAAGATGCGTGCACCGCGCAAACCACTCCATCGCCAGAGTCCTGCAAACAAGAGCAAGAGAAGAACGATGTCCGATACAACCGATAGAAATGTACTCCATGCATCCAATTCCGCTGCTGATATACTGCAGATAGGGCCGGTTGGGCGGTCTTCGAGGTGTGATTGGACCTGTGCAGTTCGTCGTTTGAATCAGTGACCGATCTTTGTACACGGGCATCGCTCACATCAATGGTAGCTGTAGTGAGGGCGGTCAGGGAGATCTGCCTGACGGAAGATACCATCAAATGAGGGGCGTACATCGGACCGACAGAGCAAGGTTGGCAAGGCATGCAGCGATGTATAACCCCACGATCTTCTTGTTCCATTCCCAAATCGCACAACTGGATAGCATCATGCTTAGGAAGGATTTGGCATGATTGCAATGAAGCACATACACCCTGACGAACAATAGTGTGGTGCCACAGATCACGCCGATCCTCGCGGTAGACTGTGTGAATGTAGGTTTCAGGTCCCATGTCACACCGGTGCATATCTTCCGCCGTACATTGATCATCTTTATCAAGGCCTAGGATAGGATGAGCGTCCTTTCTTATTCATGAAGGTTGAACTTGAGAGCTCACTGTGCAATGAATATTCCCACGAGCGCACACAAGGGCGGCAAATTCGGCACAGGTAGCAATGCTGCAGTATCTGCATATCAGGTATACCTGGTGGGCGTCAACGTGAGCGAAACGGTGACACGATGCATCAAGGGAGTCTGACCAACCCATTTGACGCTTCTTCCCAGGAGAGATCGTTGCACTTCCGTGCTCGCCACAAGTTTCCAATCGAACGGTATCGAGCTCGCGAAGTCGTATCTGCACGCCTCGAGGTGAGGTGCCCATTGACTTCCCGCCATTCAGAGTGACGCGACGCACAGGCAGATTCCGATGAAGACGAGTGTCATTCTCTGGAATGCGACTGTGGCATGAAGTTAGATACGAGCATACATATCACAGGTAGTAGATCACGTACCAGATTGCGCGTCCAGCAGTTGAGGGTCGTTCCAGTCCGGCATAGTAGCGGTGGCAGAGTAGCATTCGAGGGCCGAGATGACTATTGGGCTGCTGCATTCTTATAGCTTTCGCCTCCCCTTCCGCGTGTGTACCGGGGGTTTCATACACTGTCCCCACTCCTGCGAAATTGACATCAAAACCGACAAGCCGCAAAACAAGGCTGAGCTGCGGCATCAGCTTCTCTAGAGCCCCACTCCGCTCTGGCCGCAGCGGAGGGATTAGAAGGCGCCTAAGCCGCACGGCAAGCGTACAAGGCAAGAGAACCGGAGACCGCTAGCCGCGTGGTACCGGCGATACGCTTCGACCCGTGAGTCGACTCCGGCACCGATCGCGAACGGCGAGCGCTGCATTTTGCCAGATGCGAAGCTATGCAGCGAAGTTGACCTGTGGCTATGCAGTCAATCACCTACACTCAGCGCGCGAGGGTGATTCAACGTGAGGGCTACTCAGTAACGGCCACCGCGCACGCCTCGTACTCTATAAAAGTCTTCGTACATGGCGGTGTGGTACGGCGTTCATTGACGCCCCAGATTGTGCTGCGCTTGCGAAACACACTGGGCGCCCAGAAACGGATCATGCGACCCCGCCAGTTGATACTGTCGGTTCTTATTAGGTTAACTGATTGATTCATGACTCCGGGTCGAGATACTGCATGTATCTATGATAGACGCCAGGTCAGTGGCCACGTAATCAGGATGTTCACATATAACGCACATTACATCTACCCCCATCTGCCCAAACGCGATTCGCTTGATGCGCACAGAGCTATGACACCAGTGCGGGTGAGACACAAGGTCAATGACGTCGTCATTCTCAAGAAGTACCGTTGCGCCGAGGGGGTCTAATTCCGAAGTCCACCATCGAAAGGTCCTCGAGGCTGAAGACAATGCACTGTGTGTGCGATCGGAAGGGTACAGAACATAGAGGGATATCTGCGCTGATAATATCGTCCATCGACTATGTCAAGCACGGAGCGCGTGAGTCTCAAGGGAGTTGTATAGGCGGGCTTGAGGATCTGATATCCCCATGCAACATGGTGGTGCAAAGAAGACCAACGACGGCCGCGTTCCGGATGTCGAGTCCGGGTCCAGATAATCCCACGCTGGTCGACAGGTAGCGGAGCGGCGAATAAGCGCGGACTCGCGAGTTGCCGTACGTATCCTCAGCATGCTCACACTGGTTTCATCGTACAACCACGAAACAAGAGCAAAATACGCGACACAGGCAGCGAGAACGAAAGTCATGTGAGCGCGACCGCCGCACTGCTGAGCGGCTTGCGCGCCATGCGCTCGACTTGGTATTCTACCACCAGCACACTGCTTGATATCTTGGATTCCTTTGTCGTACCCGGCTAGCGTTTTCTCAAGACCTTTGTTTCTGCCTACAGCCGTGAACATAAATATCTGGTGGTCTGGCTATGGCGTCGGTCGCCCGGAAACAAGCCCCACGCCCTGCGCGGCCGGTAGGCCGTTACTGGAAAGGGAAAGCACCAAAAGGTGCTGGCGAGCTGCCTTCTTCAGACGAAGATTCGGATGCTGAGATTCAGGAGGTTCAGGAGGATGGAGATGAAGCTATTGGCGGGGAACAGGACTTCCTGGCGGGTGGAACCAAGGACGACTCTGACGAGGAGGATGAGGGAGGCACGAGCAAGAAGGCGGCGAAGATGAGCGTCAAGTTAGGCGACGTCCAAATCAAGGAGGGCAAGGTCCTGGTAGGAGGCAAGGAGGCGGTGGAAAGCAGTGAAGGTACGTGTATATACCGAACACGCACGTTTCCGTATATTGACGGAATATAGAGGAGAGTTCGGAAGAGGAAGATGAGGATGAGAAGAAGGCTGAAGATTCTGAAGAGGTATGTTTTTCACGACGGTGCTACTTGTAAGCGCTCATCAATTTACAGTCCAGCAGCGAGGAAGAGTCTGAATCGGAGGAGGAGAAACCCAAGTTACAGTTTCGCCCAGTCTTCGTACCAAAGTTCGTCCTCCATCCTGATCAATTGTAATGCATACTCATATTTCATGGTAACTGAATAGGCGTGCGCGCGTGACTGTCGAAGAAGCAAAGGCCCGCGATCAGAATACGGAGGAGGCTCTCGCGTTGAAAGCGGCACAGGAAGAGCAACGGAAGAAGGAAAGTCACGACATGGTGGCCGACTCGATCCGACGCGAACTTGCTGAGAGTAAGTTATCATCGATATCTCGTGGACATGTCATCAACATACTCACCATGCCGTAGAGGAGAAGGAAGAAGAGGCACCGGACGTAGACGACACGGATGGTCTTGATCCTACCGCCGAGTTCGACGCCTGGCGCGTACGCGAGCTCGCACGCATTAAGCGTGACAAGGAAGCCGAGCTTGCGCGCGAGGAGGAACGAGCCGAGATTGAACGGAGACGCGCTCTACCCGAGGCTCAGCGTCTAGCCGAAGACCTCGAACATGCGGAGAAGTTGCGTGCGGAGAAGCCGAAGGGTCAGCAGAAGTTCTTGCAAAAGTACTGGCACAAGGGCGCGTTCCATCAAGACGAGGAGATCCTCAAGCGCCACGACTTCACCGAGGCAACGGAGAGTACAGTTGATGTCAGTGCTCTGCCTGCGGTCATGCAGGTCAGGAACTTTGGCAAGCGCGGCAGGACGAAGTACACGCATTTGTTGGACCAAGACACGACAACGGGGCCAAACGCGCCACCCAAAGCTGCTGGGCAAGGATGCTTCAATTGCGGAGGGCCACATCTAAAGAAAGGTATGACTATGCCGTTCATTCACAAGATTCGATGCTGATGCTTGTATCGCAGACTGTCCGAATATCACGGGTCCGTTCACGGACAGACCAGGGACAGGCGCGAACGCTGCTGGCATGAGCTCTCGCGGAGATGACAGGAATGGTTCTTGGCGCGATCGCGACGGGCCGGGAGATCGTGACAATGGCTACGGCCCCAGACAGCGAGACAGCGGTTATCCACCTCGTGGTGAAGGATCTCGAGATAGACCTCGCGGCGACACCTATGCACGACGGCGCTCGGCTTCACCTAGAAGGGATAGATCACCCCGCAGAGACGACAGGCAACGATCACGCTCGCCCCGGCGGCATCATGGTGATAGGCGGAGGTCTGTGTCCCCGCCGCCGCGCAGAGGTGGGGAGAGGGATAGGTCGCCTCGGCGAGGGAGCTATCGCTCTCCACCTCGTGGTGGGCGCGATCGTTCGCCACCACGAAGGAGCTGGCGCGATCGATCTATGTCGAGGAGTCGAAGCCCTGACCGAGGAGGAAAGCGCCGGCGATACGACTGAATGTCATTTCTACGATGTACATCTGCTGCTACAGCACGGCATGGTGCCGTTCTCGTCTTACGCCTCTCTACTTGCAAGTTCGGTTGTACAGATGTCGAAGTCGTGCAACTGCCGATGCCGATGCTTCCATGGGCGCTCTTCTTTGACGGGATGCCGACATCATCTAGACTTCCCTGTCAAGTCCATGCATTTATCATACTGTATTCCGCTCTATTGAAATGCTTCCCGCGTCCGTGTCCCTTGCACGCGCAATACCAGAGCTGCGACTGGCCCACTGGCCCGCTCGATGTCAGCGAGCATGCGGTAATCCGTCTGTCCACCTTTATGTAACCGGTAGCCGAGGTCGCCGGTGAGAACGAGCGAGCTCGCTTGTCGTTCGCACCACGTCGAAGTGGGTCGGTTGCTACCGTCCGCTGACGGCACGATGGTACGCAGGAAAACGTACACGGCAGATATGCTCGCCTCTTTGACCTCTACCCCGTCCTGCTATCCTCGGCGCGCTCGTCGCGGCTTTACACAAGGAGAACTTGTGAAACCCGCCGAGTTATTTTCGTGAACACCCTGTCCAGGCTACCGACGTCCGACTGACCACATTCGCCATGACTCCTAACCGACAGTCCTCGTCGAAACAGCACCCTGCACAAACACAGCCCCAGCGAATCGTAAAGGTCGCCGTGGTCGGTTCGGGACTTGCCGGGCTGACCGCGTCTTACTTGCTCGCCACCCTCAACACACGCTGCGACGTCGAATATCCTGGAGGGAACGATGTCGAGTTTGAAGTGCATGTCTTCGAGCAGGTACGTCTACATAACCTAGCACCCATATATAAGTCCCGGCGAGTCTACATACTCCGTCATTGAATGCGCCACAGTGGTCACTTTATCCTTGGGCTAGCGAGGAAATGAAACCGGAGGCGTTTCGCCATTCATCTTCATTGAAGTGACTGTCATTCGAATTTCCTGGCTCATCGTCGTTGTAGGCATCGTCGCTGGGCATGGATTCGCACTCGGTGTCGTTCACCCGAGGCGGCGAGGAGTGGCGCGTGGACGTACCGATGCGATCATTCCAAGGCGGCTATTACCCCCAACTCATAGCGCTCTACGCCCATCTCGGTGTACGCACGCGACAAACGGACTTCTCATACTCCTTCTCCACGCTATCCACTACTGCGGGTGCCGAGAAGGGTCTGAAGCCCGAATACAATCCACACTTCATATACGATGGTGCGAGCGGTCGGCAAGGGCTCTCGATCCCCACCGCCGATGTCCGTCATGCGCAAGGCTTCGGCCGCCTATTCGCGTGGATCTCATCCATCCTGCATACGCTACTCATCCTCGGTCTCTTCCTCCGCTTCCTCGTACTCAGCGCACCCTTCCTACGACCCGCGCCATCTGTGACCTGGGAGGAATGGGCTGCACAGAGTGCACCTCGCGGACCCTTGGCTCGCTGGACTGGCCTCACTCGCGCGTGGGATGAGTTCTTGGCGCATCTTTGCATCCCGATATTCTCTGCAGTGTGCACTGCGAGCGCGGACGATGTGAGAATGCATCCAGCAGAGGAGTTCCTAGGTAGGCGCCTGCACACCACTTTTGTAACGGCATGCTCAAGCGAGTCTTACAGAATTCAATTGGAAGACCTTTGGCACGCACCATTACGTCGTCGCAGACGGCGTCAGGGATGTCGTTGCACGCTTGAGTGCACCTCTTGAGTTGAAGAATGTCCACCTGGACTCGCCCGTCACGTCGCTGAAGCCTGACGAGCACGGCGATGGACTTGTGGACATTCAATGTGGCCAATCCGTGTATCGCGGCTTCGCTCATGTTATCCTCGCAACACCGGCAAATCGCGCGGCTCCTTTGGTCCAGACCTACGCCGAGCAACTCGCTCGGATACGTTCGACATCCGCGAGGCGTACAACAGAATTCGCAGCATGCCTCAGCCGTGTAGCGTATCGCGAGAGTATCGTGGTTAACCATACAGATCCTGCTTTCCTACCCAACGATGCACAAGACAGGCGAGATCTCAACATGGTCACTGTAGCACCAGAAGCACGGCACACCTTCAGCGAGAAACACAGTCCGCTTGTTGTCGCGCCATCCTATACCATGACAACACATCGCCTTCCACGCCCGGAAGGCCGACGAACCTCGCCTACGTCCGTGGATGAGGCTATCTACCAGACCACGAACCCCGTCATACCGCCATCCCCAGATCGCGTTTTATCCGTATCACGCTTGGAGCGAGCTTTGTTGACGGTTGACGGCAAAGCCGCTGTACGTGAACTCTATGGCCCGATGGGTTTACAAGGATCCGCACGACGAGAGCTGGGCGTAGGAGCAGCCGGTATCTGGGCTGTAGGAGCGTATGCTGCCGGAGGCATACCGTTATTGGAGGGCTGTGTGGAGAGTGCACTGGCCGTCACCGTCGGCGAGAACGGTATCTTCGCGGCGGAAGGAGGCATGGTGCATGGGACTCTCTGGTAGCACGCACACATATCGTGCACAGTTGTCGTTGAAATGATACATTCTTTCATGAGATACTTGTACAAATTACGGACTGAGATGATACCTCGCGAGGCACACCTTGGGCACACCACGATCGACGACGCGGCTCACGAAATCGAGCACGCGCCCCTTTGCCTCATATCTCGAGCGTCCGAACGAGCCAATTGACACATCTGCGTCTATCCATCTCTACAACTGCCAGAACGGTGGACTAAGGTGTGAAGTCAATATTGCCTGACAAAACAGTTCGAGTTCAGCCGTTCCGCCACATATGCGCAAATGCAAGAATCGGCTTACCACTGCTCCACACTGAGTCTATAACATATTCCAGTTAATGTTCGGAGTCCACGGCTCGTTCTGAGCGGCATCAAGCTCCACATTCGGGAATGCCCAAGATTCGAGGGGCGGATAGTCACAATTGACGGAGATGCTTCCACCGACAGAGAAATTGGTTGCGACGGTGGATGTGACCGAGGTCTGTGTGATATTTATACTGGAAGGTCCCAAGATTGGTGCCCTCAGTCTTCTCCAATGGAGCATCGTCGCCACAAACGTGTATATCGGTCGACCCTCATATTGCTTGGTGAGGTCCACACCCGAGAGACTCAAGGTCTGGAGCGCAGGCAGCAGTGGCTCGTGCACTGAGCCCTGGACGGCGTGTCTGCTGAGCAATCGGGACAATGAGTGAAGCGTGGCAGGTGTGACTGAGAGTTTGAGGTTGACGACGCTCGGAGCACGCGACAAGGCCGCTTCGAGGGCATCTATCGGTACATCTATGCCCTCTCTAAGCTCAATCTCCAGGGACATCAGATGGTCAGGATTCGTGGCAGCGAAGAGCGCTAACAGCATGTGGCCGAACGATGATTCGAATGTGGGAGCAGGCATGATGAATGTGAGCATGTCCGTGTCGATACTGAACTTCGTTCCAAATTGGATATGCAGCTTCGTGACGTTGTGAGGATGATTGGCCATGTGCGCTGCGGCGTGAGTGACAATCCTGTCGAGATGAAGCGGTGTAAAGTCGGCGGGAAGGGAGCGCAGCCCGATGTACGCGTTCGGGAGGGCACCAAGTATACTGGATGTTGAGAACCAGAGGGGGAGCGCAACTTCGGGAGCGGTGCTCCTAAGTCCCAGAAGTGTGAGCCGGTTCGGCGCTACGACAACAGGTGCCGCGAGATTCTGGGGCGATGGCCCAGGTATATCTCGTATGCTGATGGCCAGCAAAGACGGACTCGAGAGGCTGTATAGCATATCCGATGCATTGGATTCTGTGCCAATACGCAAGCGGGATCTACGTATCTGTCGCTCGATGGTCAAGGATTGTAGGTTCGAAGCGCGGTGACCCCATGGGAAGGACACGCCGTCGAGAGACAAGGAGCGCAACTCCGGTGCGTGCGTCGATACAAAATCCCCTTCCAGAGCGCGGCACCAACCATCCGATCGGTTTACCAAGGTCAAGTGTACGAGCTTTGGCGCCGCACTGTTCAGCTGAGGGAGAACCTGCTCCAGCAAGGACTGCGGCGCTCGCAGCTCGAATGAATGTATGCGATGAAGCTCGGCAAGAGAAGCAGCAAGCGTGTCGCCAATGACTGTGCCATCGGTGGACAGCTTCACGCTCAATGCAAGACTGTGAGATCTTGCGATGAACGTTGGCCACAGCTTGGTGTTGTGATTCCCGAGGTTGGTCCATAAGGCAGGATGATTGATAGCCACTTCCCTCCATGAGCGGCATACGAGCATGAGGAACGCCCAGGAGCTGTTCTGTCTCTTCTTCCTTTCCGAGTCAGAGTCGCAGACGTAGTATTCGAAAATCTCGCCAAGAATTTCGACTGGCAGCTTTATGGCGATGGGAATGATCATGTTTCGGCGAGCCTTCGCTCTGAGGATGAGTTCATCCAGAAGCTTGATCTCGTCTGCCGGGTACAGCCCCGCAGCAGCAATACTCCCCAGCATCTTCTGAGAGTCGTACAATAAGGCCTCAGAGGATGCCTTGGGCGACACCTTCTCGGTACGGGCGGACATTATTGAGAGTCGTATTCTGGATCGTCGCGGGATATGGTCAGTGCTGCATAGCCATCGATATACACAATGAGCGCACCAAGATGGCCTCGCAAGTACGACAACTTCAATTGCCCCAAACGCCGCAATACGAGATGGTGGGGCAAACCAAGACGCCCTTTGAGCTTGTCAACCGATTGGGACAAGGCGCGGGCCGTGCGGCACGATATGCGCGTGGTCGGTCCGATCAAAACAAACATGCGCAAACAACGCGCTCTTGAAAAATGTGCCTTCGCGCGTTCTTCCTTCCCCTCATGTCAAAAAACCTATCGTCTCCGCTTTAGAGTCACTTGGCTTCCTGACACGAAGACGGGATCATCCAGGCGCTCGTGGAGACGTAGAGCGAAGTTCTTGGTCGGGTCCGCTGTTCCCCTTGTGCATGTGCACCAGGCGGGGGGGTATGGGTTTGGCCGGGGTACATTAGGGTGCGTTCGGCAAAAATGAACGATGACGAAAGTCGTGATATTTTGCCCTTACAAGGCAATTCTGACGAAACTTGAAGCCCTTCGAGAGCTTTCGGTCGGCTTTCTAGCCAATCACGAGGCTTAGTAAGGCCAAAAGTCATTGATTTTGAAGGCCTTCGTTTTTGCCGAACGCACCCTTATTGTGTGCTACCTTTTATATGTATCCTTGCTGCTAGTACTGCAATCTATCTTTTGCTCTGCGGACTCTCGGAACTATGCGATGATCACGATATTCATGTGAAGTCGGAAGGCCGAAGGATGAGACCGGAGTGCGAGGAGAAATGTCGGTTTCGATGCTGCGTGGTGAGAGGTGGTGAGCTGGCTGGAGCTCAGACTCTCAGTATTGCCTATACTGCCCGTGGGGTCAATACCAAGCATCGCTGCGTTCTTGCAGTCAGAGGTCTATTCTCGATTTATAGCAGTTGCACCGGATGGCATGATGACGGCCTGCTACTCAAAGCCGCGTTTCCCCTCAAGCGCACACCGCCACTAATCCTACATCAATGAAATAAACTCTGCATTAATGTCATGGATACTAATGATACATCTAAGGACATGTCTACGATAACGGAAGCTTGCGAGATATTTCTATGGATGCACAGCAAGTATCACAGCAAAACAATTTAAACCTCAACTGCCCGAACATCACAGAAGAAGAATATCAACCGGATCTCCGGTGAATCCATGTTCACCACTCGACGTCTCATCTTCTAAACCTTCACCCGCAGTGACCACCCAGCCTTCGCAATACGCGCCAAGGACATGAAGAAGGCGGCACCTATGACGATGGCGCCATTGAACACCTGCGCGTGTACGAAATTCCCCGTTTCAAGATCCACCAGCGCACCCGCAACGGGGGTGCCTATGAGGAGACCGACCCCGGCGATGCCGAAGCACATCCCAAGGCGAGTGCCCACCCGGCCTACGTCTGCGGTCAAGCTAGCGACTGACGCAGGTGCAAGTGAGAGAAGAGCGCCGGACGATAAGCCGTATAACGCGCTCCACACTCCCATCGACCCAACCGCGGACACTGGTATCCAGCAGAAGGCGAGTATTCCAGTGAGGAATGCGCACGGGGTGAGAATGTTCAGGGGTCCTGTCTTGTCGGCGATGAAGTTGGGGACTACACGTCCGAGTGTTGATGCGCCATTCAAGATAGCGACTATGTAGAACGCGAGGCTTGTGCTGGCACCGGTATGTGCTTGGGCGAAAGCGGGGCCGTAGAAGAAGGGTACATATGCACCCATGAAGCTAAGGAAGTTCCCGACGCAGAAAAGGACATATGGAAGCTCCTTGAATGCGGAGAGGTCGAGAAGGGCCCGGCGTACTCGAGGTGTGGTGCGAGTGCGCATCACGGCGAGAGAGAAACTGAGGATTCCAAGAGTGATGAAGGCCATTGTACGAACGGTCCATGCAAAGCCAATCTGTGGCTGAAGCTGGCGGAAGATGGCAGGGTAGATGATTCCGCCTGAAGAGAAGGTTCAGACCCGACATTGGAAGAGGACGCGAACGAGTTGCACACACCTATAGAGCTACCGCATACCGAGATTCCGACCGCTAAGGCTCGCTTGCGCTCGAAGTAGGTTGCAACGATCGCCACACTCGGAATGAATAGCAGACCACTACCCATTCCCAGACAGATCCCTTGAGCCAGGATAATCTGTGACACGGTTGAGTACGGACTGGTGGTGGTGAGGCGCTGCTGCGGCTGACCTGGTAGTATGATGTAGCCAGGCTTGTCATCATGAGCCCGAATACGATCATGAATGAGCCGGCCGCAACGAGCGATGTAAAGTAACCAGCGTCGAAGATTGGCCCAACGAGAACACCGACGATCATGATCATGAACCCCTCGATGCTGCCAATCCAGCTGATCGCAGAAGCGGAAGTCCCTCGAAGCAGTTCTTCTTCGTAATAGGTTTGGAAGGCGCCGAATGCGTTGAAGTTCCCCCTGTGACATCGATGTTTGCGTCAATAGGGCAGGTCATAGAGCGTGTAAATAGCGTACCATGCGCCGAAGATGAGAAAGAACGAGCCCGCAACTTGCAGCCAGGCTTTCAAGCCACCGTCCGGAAAGTCAGCGAAGGTCGGCGCATCTGGCGGCGGGAGTCTTTGTTCGAACACACTGACGTCCTCCTTCTTCACAAGCTCATCGGCTGGGTCCATGCCATGCACGTCGAGCTTCTCAGCCTCCAGTTCGTCTGGCCGCAACGTCGGGCTCCGCGACACTACGACTGAGTGTGGCTCTGCAGACATGTAACAGCCTTGTCTTTATGCGTGAAGCGTGAAGGTCGTAAGAGCGGGACTGCTCCGAGGCGCAAGAGCTGCGTAGCGGCTTGCTGAGACAAGGAGACCGGGCAGGGCAAGGGCGAACACAACCGTCGCAGCATTAGGATCTCTGTTTATATGACTCGGAGAGAAGATGTACCGCGCGATGCACGATGCACATATCACCGAGGTCTCGGGATGGGATTGGCGCAGCAAATAATCTTGAATGGGCAATCGGACGTCCAACGGCATAAGGAGCGTGGGCGAAATCCACTGACAGAACGTCTTCTGCGCGCATCGTTGAGCCGGGAAGTTGATATACGGTTATAGACGACACCGAACTCCGGCGAAACGGGAACTCGTGCCACCACAATAGCTTGTCCTGTGACGGATATGAACGAGAGGGGCAAAGGGTGCACAATACATAGAGTAGGTTGCGGACAAGGTAGGCGGCGGACCAGGCTGCGTCGGACGCGCGAGGAAACGTTGCCGTGACCGCAAGGTCCCTTGGACCCTTACGGTCCACGGACCCGTTCTCACACCCGCGTGCATGTTTCGCAGCTCTCTAAGCGCAGATCGTGTCTTCTGTAAGCAAACTTCTTCACTCGAAAGGAAGACGCAAGAGGCTTGTCAAGCAAACAAGATACGGGCAGGGGAAGTTCAACTCAGAGGACGCGCTCACCTGACTTCACGATCTGACTCCGTCGCGTCGTCGGCCGAAGGGCAGCAGATTCACATGCATAAATAATGAGAGCAGCTGATACAACGATGCACTGTGTATGTGGATTATCGACCATGTTGTGCGCAAACGAGCAACAAGAGACGGACGTGCGGAGATTGATGTACTGAATAGAGAAACGGAGTCGCAGACGGTATCGGTACAGTTATGGGTGGAGGTGGCATAATGCGGACAGGAATATTGAGGGGTGGATGGAGTATGAGAAGTGACAGAACCGAGAAACTGCAAGCGCGCGCGCGGCGCGTATCTAACGTACACAAACACAGCAGAAGCATGCAATTGAAACGAAGCAGGGAAACGCAAAGGCTAATATAGAGACGTCAGACTTCAAAGGGGAAAAAGAAAGGTTTTTTGTACCGTATAGCAGAGCACCATCACTGCAAAGCAGCAACATTGCGATCGTCCTCGCTGGAGCTTCCACGAGGTTTGCGCCTCTTCGCACTAGCCCTCCGTCCAAGCGGCTTCCCCACCTCGGACGGCGCGGCCAACTCAGTCGGACTCGGTCCGCGTTTCGCATTTCCCGAAGCAGACAAGGGCATAGTGACCGGTACGTCCTCGATCCCAGATGCGCCCGGAGTGTTTGCAGCGGATCCACGGTCGTCCCAGAGACGCAAGCCGCCACGAGCACGTTCAGCGTCGACGAGAGCCAATGCGCCTTCCAGGACCGCTCGGTGCACGAAGACGTACTGACGCAGGCTTTGGCACAGACTCATCCGTTGCTCGCGCATGTCCTCCAGTACACGTCGGATCGGCTCGTCGAGTCCACTCAGCGGCACCGGTCGGTGAACATTATCATGAAGCGCGCGCGGGGGTGCGTAGTCGAGAGTCGGCGGCGTCGTCCGTCTAGGGTCCGAAAGCGGGACATGCGCACGACGTGAGGCCGCCTCTGCAGCTTTGGCGTTAGTCGCTTGAGCCATGGGTGCACGACTATTGACGCCAGACGGTTCGGTTTTGCTGCTCGGATCCGACGGGCCGCTCTTGCTCTCCGGTGTGGGGTGAATGGTGGTCGACTCTGTAGCAGTCGGTCCTGCCATCGTGACGTCTGGGTTAGCAGTAGGAACAGCATCCGGACTACCGCTTGCGCGACTACCCGCGTTCGAGCCGCCGACAGCGTTCTCAGACGCACTCGCGCCTGCATCTTGACTTCCATGGCCCATGCCCTTGACCAGGCTCGTGCTGGAGTCCTTGGCGCTCGCGCTCGTAGCCGACGTACTTCCCGCCATACCATCGAACGCACTACTGCTCCCAGTGCCCGCCCCACTACTACTCGCGCCCTCCCCACTACTAGCCCCACTGACACTCGCCGGACTCTCGTCGCGTGTCGGCGCACCCGACACCGACGCAGACGGCGGCATAGGACTCGCACTCGTACTCGGCGCCTGCGCCGGGAACGGGAACAGCGGCGGCCCGAGGCTCGCGATACCTGCTCGGACATCAATACCAGGATTAGCACGCAAGCCAAACAGGCGCTTGTGCGCGAAGAGAGAATACCCACCTTGCTGCCCGAGCATCGTCGGATACGGGCTCTGGATGCGCATACCGCCGACACCCGCCAGCCCTCCGCCAACACTGCTGCTCTCCCTCCTACTCCTTCCTCCACTCTCTCCTGAAGAGCCTACGACCGAACCTGATGCTGAAGGAAGCGCTGAGCCTGAGCCCGAACCGACGCCCGACGAGTCGCCACTCGAGCCTCCGCTCTTCGTACGGTGTCCTGTGAAGTTCTGACCCAATGGCGGAGCCTGACCCGCATGCGTGGGATACCCTGCCTGCGTCGGCTGCGCCGGGTGGTTCAACATCTGCTGGTCCCCACCGGTCGTCAAATTCGGGCCCGCATCCTTCGCGCCGAAGAAACCCTTCTCTTGATCCATCCTCGGCTCCTTCCCAGTGAAGTTGAATCCCGCATCTTTGTTGAAGCTGAACGCAGGCGCGCCGCCGAGATTGAAGCTTTTGATGCGCGGGGTGATCGGGCGCTTGCTCGGCGGGCTGAGATCAAGGTTCATCGCAGCCATGCCGCTGCTTGCGCCTGGGCTGCTTTCCGGAGTACGACGTCTCGGAGGTGGCGGCGGGCTGAGCGGGAACGGACTCGATCCAATTGCACTTGAAGACGCGATAGGCGACGAGCCGGTGACGGGTGGCGGACTGCGCAGGCTCTCGAGATTGTGCTTCTGCGTGCGCGGCTGCGGCTCTTCCCAGCGCGTGATAGCGTGCTTGGGATCGCCCGATGTCCACGGCGCCCGCTCGTCGACGTCCATCTCCATCGGCGCCTCGCCAGCCACGGGTACATGCACGTTGCCGAGGCTCATGACGAGATCCGGTGCCGCGGCGGGTACATCGCCACTACCACCACTGTTCTCGTCGACCTCCATCGCCTCCGACGAACCCTCCCTCGTCAAATCCTCCTCCGAACTCCCCATCTCGACTTCCTGACTTCTTCCTCTTTCCGCGCGCTGCCGCAGCTCTTCCATCTCCCGCCTGATCCCGTCCAAGACAGCATCAACAGCAATGAACCCGCCAGTACGTCCGACTCCAGCAGAGCAGTGAAGCAACACCGGAGGCTGCCTCGCGCGGCGCTGGATGCCGAACTTCGAGTCGAGCTCGGAGCCAGATGCACTGCTCTCGTTGCCTGGGCTGGTGGGCCCGCTCCCGCTTGACAGATCGCGCGAGCCAGAGGAGCTACTACCAGCGAGCGTCTCGCTGCTCCCGCTCAGAAGCGTCTCGTTGCTGTCGATAGATTCAGCGGCGGCAGCACGCGCAACTTCGCGCTCGACTTGGTTGATGAGTCGAAGGATGGAGCCGGTGCTGGCGGGAACGTTCATGTCGGGCCAGGCGAGGTACTGCAGTTGAACGACGCGGCGCGGTGGGGCGCGTGGGTAACGAGTATGCGTGAGCTCGAGAACGCGGCGGATGGTCGTTTCGCCATCGAGGTTATCCGCGTCCGCATCCGGTGCATTCGCCTGCAACGCCTTCACGTCCGGCCTTCTGGGTTCTTGCGCACTGTCCGTGACAGACTCTCTACCAAGCGATGCGACAGACGAGTTCGCACTGGGCTGACCCGGCTCGCCAACAAACTCCGCGCTGTGTTTCGCAGGCGCGGGGAAGTTAAAGTACCCGCCGCCGGCGTCATCCGCGCCTCCGTCTGCACCTGTATAGCATCAATATCGGGTTAGCACGTTCTGGCTGGGAAAGATGGAGAGATAAACCAAGATAAAGCGAAGTACGCGGTCCGTCCCCTCCCGCGTGGTGTGTGCGCCCTTTTCCAGCTCGACGGGCTGGATTATAGTATATTAGATTTAGAGACGCTTAGCGCAGTCCATGAACGTTGAGTCATGGCATATATGCGCCCAGCCTTTGAAAGTGCAGACAAGTCTCCGCGCGATCACGAGGCAAAGCATGGCCCAACACCACCTACCTGCACACTCGCCTTACGTGTATGCGGCGAATCATCGCAGGAGTGAGGGTGTGAGATAGGAACTGAGCCTGTGCTTTGGGAACAAAGCGAGAGCTCCAAGAAGAGAGAAGATACGATGAAATGAATGCTCACCCTGCTTGCCCAGCGCGCCTTCTTCACTTATCAATTTAAGCCTCAACGGCCCAAACTTCTCGCCAGACCAGTAATTTCCGCTCTTGACGGTCGCGCCCTCGACCTCGCGCGTGAGCATAACGATCACATGCACGTTCTGCTCCCACACGAGCCTGCAGAACACATTTTGAGTTAGCCTCGCACGTTCATTGTAGGGTCCGGAAGCGAAAGAGGGTGAAAGAGGATAGAGAGTGCAGAAGGGGCGGCGAAGTCGGACGGACGCGCCGTTAGAGCCGGATGTGAGCGGAGATCAAAACGAGCGCGAGAGTTGCGGCATCACATCGAGCGCGGCAGCGGTAGCGAGACGCGGCCCTGCGCTGCGAGGCTTTCAACCCACAACCATCCCGCTCGCTGGCAGACGCCCATCATCACGATGGAACATGGCGTTCGACATCGACGACGACTGGTACAGTCACCACTGACGGCGCGAACGATGGTGCGACGCGTCCATCATCACCGACGCGTGTCAGGGGTTCGACGCGCGACGCGTTCAACATCTCCGCTGGTGAACCAACTTCTGCGATGCAGGAAGTTTGACATCGCAAAGATCCGCGCTCCATCGTTAGCGTCAACGACGTGGCACCCGCCGCCGTGGACGGCGCCCGGTGCTTCGGACCGACACTCAATAGCCGCCCATCGCGTCCGTGCGCGCCATGTTCGCTGCCGCGGCAACTTCCGCGGCACCCCCGATGCAGCCCCTGCGCGCCCGTGCATGTTGCGCTCTCCACCACATCACGAACGGGAATCCCAAAGCAAGACCCACGAATCCGAAACGAGAAAATGAACACTCACGTCCAAAAATCGGTGAACGTCTCCGGCAGCGGTCCTTGCGTGGCGATATACCGCTTGTTCGTCCCGAGCGGCTGCACATAGCTCGCGTTCACGTAGTCATCGCTCGTCTCCGGCGAAGTGGGGGACAACATCAGACTATTGCCTCTCGGCCTCGTCGTCTTGGGCGAACGCGATATCGACGGCGATAACGACGGCAACGGCGGCGGCGGATGCGTGCGCGACGCCAGACGCACACGCGCATGCTCGAACGGCCAAATATTCCTATACCGGTTCTTCGCGCCCTTCTCGATACCAGCGGTGATGCTGAACGGGAAGTCGCCGCTCTCGTCGCTGCGGGCAGCCTGATCGGCCTTCCGCTTCCTCCTCCTCGACTTCTTGCCCTCCTTCCGTTCTGAGACAGGCGAGGGAGGTTCGGGCTCGGCTTGCGCCGGGCCGCCGGATTCGCGCGAGTGATGCTCCATGACACCCATCAACCTACGCTGCTCGCCGAGCTCTATCCTGTAGAACTGCATCGCGAGCGCCTCGGCGCCTTCGGCGATCCCTTCGCGGGCTTTCTCCTTGTCCTTCTCGCCAAAGTGCACGTGCTGATGCGGCTCCTCCATCCCGCTCGTCTCATCCTCGCCGCTGCTGATGCTGGTGTCTGAATCGCTGCCTTCGCCATCGACGGCTGCCCAGCGGCCGATCTCCCTCAACCATGCGAACGGCAGCTCGTGGACACGGGCCTTGGCCTCGCGTCCGATCTTGAGCGGGATACGCTCCGTGATACCCTGCGACAACTCGAGGTTCTGTCGCACGTTATCGTAGAAAGGGTTGCTGGCCGCGGCGGCCGGCAAGCGCTCGTTCGCGGCATATGCCGCATGATGCGTGCTGCCCGCACGCTGGGACGTCGTACTGGCCGCACTGAACGCGGACATGGGCAAGGCGCCAGCCCGGAGGGTCGGCGCGCCCAGCCTTCTTTGGGTCGGTGACGTAGACGGGCGGACTCCGGGCGCGGATAATGATGGCGCGGACTGTGATGGCGCCGGTGCATCCTCGTCTTCGGGCGGGAGAGAGCTCTCGTCGACTAAGGCGTGCTGATCGCGCCACACGGCTTGCATGCCGCCGCGTAACCACGCCAGTTCCTGCGTGCGGCCCTCTTCTTTGAATTCGGCTTTGAATTTCTTTAACAATCCTAGTAGATTGGAGCCGGGTGCGAGTGCGGCGCTGTCGGCGTCGTATACGAGGACGCGCGGTGCGGCTCGCCACGCGGCGAAGCGGGCACGGGCGGCGCGGGTGGGAAGCATGGGGCCGAGCTTTTCAGTGCCGAAGGCCGGACGCTTGAGGAGGGTGGATGGGACGGATAATGGGACGGCGCGGGGGAGGCGGGCCGACTGATGGGCTGCGAAGGTGCGAACGTCGAGGATGAGGGCATCCGGATCGTCGAGCCATGGTTTGAGTGATGCGGGCTCTACTGCGGGAAATTCGGAGGGCGGTTGTGTTGATGATGTCGAGGCGTTGGAGGCCATCGAGGCGGAGGAGGGGTTGTGGGAGGCCATACGCGG